>PVIA01010604.1:0-50555 GCA_004024845.1 Tonatia bakeri
AAATAAAATAAATTCTGAAAAAGAAGAAAAAAAATGTATCAATAAAAATAAAACCCTAAAATAAATTAATTAAACCATCCAAATCAAGGAGTTAGTAAGGATTCAAAAACATCCAAGGACCAATTCCTATAAATGTTATAAAAACTCACTCAAGAGGAAACAGATAACCTGGTTAGTCCTATGCCTGTTAAAGAAATTATATGTGTAGCTAAAACTTCCCAATAAAAAATATCCTGGGCCAATATAGTTTAAGTGGTGAATTCTGCCAAATACTTAAGGATGAAATAATGCCAATTCTGCACAATCCCTTTGAAATATAGAACACTCCATAGCTCTTTTTTTTTTTTGAGGCAAGCATTACTTTGATACCAAAAGGAATCAAAGACAATATTAGAAAAGAAAATTACAGACCAATATTTCTCATGAACATAACTACAGAAATCTTTAGCAAAATATTAACACATAAAATACAGCAACATATAAAAGGGATTTTGCAACTCTACCAGTATACTAAAAACCATCAAACTATACACTTTAAACAGATGAACTTTAGGACATGTAAAAAGCTGTTTAAAAAAAAACAACTTAGGTTTACATAAAATCAAGTAATAAATATTTATAGTAGCTTCATTCATAATTGGCAATAATTAGAAACAACCCATATATTCTTCAAACAGGAAGTGGCTAAACAAACTGTTACAATCATACAACAAAATGCTACTCAACATAAAAGAGAATAAACTCTCAAAGCATATAATAATATGCAGGAATCTTAAATTCATTTTGCTAAGTCAAAGAAGCCAGATACAAAAGGCTACACATTGTAATTTTTCATTTAGAGAACATTCTGGAACAGGTAAAACTGTAGTTCAGTTTCTGCCAGGTTTTGGGAACTGGGGAAGGATTTGAATGAGTGCAAAGAGCAAAGGAAGTTTTTAATGATGGAACTGTTCAGTGTTTTCAGTGATGTATACATGCTGCCAGGCACTCATCAGAACACATAGAACTCTACATGAAAAACAAATTTTATTGCATGTAAACAAAAATTAGATAAAAATATATTACAATCTATGATATACAGCCAAAGTAGTACATACTTATAGTATCAAAAATTATAAAAACAGATCATATGGTATATGTTTTTTAACACCTGGCTTATTTTACTCAGCATAATACTCTCCAGGTCCATCCATGCTGTCATGAAGGGTAGAAGTTCCTTCTTTCTTTCTGCTGCCTAATCAACAAAACAAACATGCAAGCAAATTAGAAACAGAGACATGGAAATAAAGAACAAACTGAGAATGACCAGAGGAGAAGAAGGGGAAAGGAAGAAGAGAAAGAGTTAAGGAATATGTATAAAGGATCCATGGACAAAGACAAGGTCAGGGGAGGATTGGATATGGAAGAAAGGGGGAGGCTAGGTCAGGAAGAGTAACGGGAGGAAAGTAGAGACAACTGTAACTGAACAACAACAAAAAGTTCTGAAAAAGAAGAAAAAATTATATCAATAGAAATAAAACTCTAAAATAAATTAATGAAACCATCCAAATCAAGGAGTTAGCAAAGATTAAAATATATCCAAGGAACCCAGATAAAAGCATAATAGAGAATAAGATAGAATGAATTGGGAAAAAATGAAAACATTCCCTGCAAATTCAGCAATATTGATGCACCTCTGACTATCCCCTTCGAGGGAGGAAAGGGAAGACAAGGTGACACAAGCATGAGTGCAAATTAAAAGTGACTGAAGAGAAATAATCCTCAGAACAGAGTACCAGTTAAACTGGGATGAGCTGGTCATCCATTCCATTTCATGGAGGTACAGTCAAATTGCTGGAATGCTAAACTGAAACATTTTAAAACTGGGAAAAGTAGGCATAGAAAGAGGGAGAACTGTAAGAAAAGAAGGAGTGAAGTTCATCTGTAGAGATATACAGCAAAATTGTCATAACATGCATTTGCATGCCTTATAAGAAATCTTTTAAAATTATGGCTGAGTTGGGCTGGGAAATGGAGACAACTCCACTTGAACAATAAATAAAAAGTTAAAGAAAATCTTTCAAAATTCAAAAGAAAACCCAGAGGCCTTTTTTTAATCAAAAGAAACTATTTATTGCTTTGGGTGCAAACATTTTAAAAATTAGAAACATTGGATAACTTACCAAGGAGTCCAAACATATCAACTTCCATAAGAGAAATAAAGAAAAACTGTAACCCTAAAAAATCAGTCCCAGATGGCTGTGCAGGGGAGTTCTACTTATACTGTAAAGAGCAGGCCATTCCAGTAACGCCCCACACAAAGAACACCCCAGAGTATAGATCTTGGTTTCTAAGACATATTCCCCCACAAAAAAGGGAGCCAGAATGGGTACGGGCTGCTCCAGGACTGAGGCCCTCAATCCAACAACTCCCATCGGAAAGCAAGAGAGTGTTAAAGAATTGATGGAGAGATACTGAGGATGCAGGATGCAAGGGATGACCACTGGCCAAATGTGGAATAGTTAGAGCATCAAGAATCACAGTGACTGACACTGTTTGGAAAAAATGGTTTAATAAATATAGATGAAATAACTGGAGAAGAGGGGGGAGAGGGGGAAGGGGGAGAGAATATTTGCCACTATTGGACTTATTTGTCATGTACAGTGTCCACATGTCCGAGTCTTCCTGGTTTATGTCTGCAATAATTGATATTGCTTCCTTTCACTTTTCTGAATATTTGAAAAAAATATTATACAAAGTTGGAAAACAAAAGATTTAAGAGATGAAATAGCCAGATGTAAAACAAATATGCTGATGTGGACAGAGCAGCTGAAGAGCATGTTGGGAGAAGCAACCTTGAAAATTTGCATATGTGCTTTGTACTAGAATATATTAAAAATTATTACTAATTTTTAGATGTGATAATGCTATCTTGGCTAAATAAGAAGCTTTTTAAAATTTTTAGATGATTCTAAAGTAATTTATGGTATAAGGTCATGATATGATAACTAGAATTTCAAAGATTTCAGTATAAATGTGAAATAACACAGGTTTGAAAATAAAGATTTGGTTTGTATTCCTTGATTTGCATAAATAAATTCTTGAAAGAATATACAGAAAATAATTACAGTGATTCCGTATGATAGTTTATTTTATTTTATTTTGCCTGAAGAGGCTGAGGAGATGGAGAGAGAAATGATAAAAGAAAGTTTAAAGATATGCCTGTGTATACATTTTTAAATGTGTTTTTGTTCAGTAAAGTAAATACTTTTAGTATTCAAACACTTCTGTCTTTAACAGATAAGGAATAAAAAATAAAATAAATTTTTGGGTATCTGAGTGATTTTATTACAAGGGTAATTAAAATAACATATTTTTAATTTTGTTTCCTATAAAAAGTATATTCTTTTTAGGTTTCTACAGAATATTTATAAAAACTGATTATGCATCAAAGCATATATAAGACCCCACTGAATTTCAAAGGGCAAAAATCATGCAGGCCAAATACTCTGTCCACAGTGAAATAAAATTAATCTGTGTTCAAAGACAGATTTACATCCATGAAAGCTTTCAATATTAAACAAGAAGAAATGAAAATAAATGAAAGCATTCAGTTCAGGATGCTAATGTAAGAAAAACAAAGCAAGAGGAAGGAAGTAATTTTTTAAAAAGAAAATTTATGACAAAAATAGAATGAAATCATATTTAATATGCACATTGAAGAGTGTATACTTTGAGAAAAAAAAACTAATAAAATTCCAAACATCTAGCAATCTCTTCAAGAAAAATGAGAAAATACACACACACAAAATAAGGAATAAGAAAATAGCTAGGTAAAAAGATTAAATTAATAATACAGTAAATCTGGTCATAATAAAGATGGTTAACTCTATGATAACAATTTGAAAATCTCACAGAAATGGATGGTTTTTTAGGGAATGGTAATTTTCTATAGCCTATTAAAGACTAAGTACAACATCAGTCCAGAACACATCCAGCCACTGTTAATATGCTAGTATAATGTAACAAGAAGGGTTTGTGTGGCGTCCACGTAAGTTGGCAGCTAAGGAGAGTTGGACAGCACATGCATGAGCAATGATAACTTCACTGCACTGATCAGTGGGGTGACAGATGCCAATGAGTGAGCATGTATACTGTGGGTCATTTCATTCAAAACAACTGAGTGAACAGAGCCAAAAATCTGCATCTAATTTTGCATGAAGTTTGAACATTCTTCTGCAGAAATTATTCCAATGATTCAGAAGGCTTTTGGGGATGATGCATTGAGTGCAGTGCAGATAAAGGTGTGGCACAAATGCTTCAAAGATGGTCAAGAGTCTGTTGAAAGTGAGCCACATTCTGGAAGGCCTACAACAAGCAGAGCACCTGAGGATGTTGAACCTGTACAGCCTGCAATCAACGAAGACCGGCGAATGACAGTGTGAGAACTAGAAGCTGATCTGGGGTTTCCAAAAACTACCGTGTCCAGGATTTTGATGCAGGATCTTGACATGAAATGTGTCATGGAAAAATCTGTTCCATGGCTTCTGCTACCAGAGCAGAAGGAATATCATGCTGAAGTTGCCAACGACACTGGGAGAACTGTGTGAGGTCCCAAGGTACCTACTTTGAAGAGGACTGAAGTGTCATTGTCCTATGTACAACGTTTTTTGTATCTTGTAACTTCTTCAATAAATGTCTCCATTTTTCATAGTGCATGGCTGCATTCTTTCTGGACAGACCTCATCACACACCATCTAAATGTATAATGATCATGAGGAAAAAATGAGGGATTATCAAAACATCGCTCCCAAAAAAGGTGCCAAACCCAGGCATTTTGAGCTAAGTTCTTTCCAACTTTCAAGGAACAGATAATTACCGTGCTATGTAAACTGCTCTGGTGCAGAGGAAATTACAGGAAGCTTGTTTTACAAAGCCAGCACAATTCTGATCCCAAAACCTGACAAAAGTGGCACAAAAAAGAAAATGACAGGCTTTGAATAAGCTTATTAAAATTCTAAATAAAATACTAGCAATTTCAGACCAAGTCTATATTAAAATGACAATAGTTCATGACCAAGTAAAATTATTCAAGGAGCACAAAGATATTTTAATATAATATATCATGTTAACGATTTGAAAAATCATGTGATCATCTAAAAAGATGCCCTAAAAAGGCATCTGAAAAGAAATACAATATCCATTCTTGGGCTAAAGAAAAAGAAAGTAAAAAGAACCTTTAGAAAAGCAGGATCAGAATGTTACTTCTCTAACAGTGTGTCATCATTTAGACTTTCCCAAAGTTTAGTCATCAAATCACTGACATTAAGATTGTCTAGATACTTGGTTAGAATGTCTATATGTATTCTCTTCTGCTGAACCAGTCATCTGTTGTCACAACAATGCTGTGTAATGAACCGCCCCAAAATTCAGTGGCTTAGACCTTAACTTTTCATTTAGCCTGTGAACAGCATGTGTTTAGGGAAGAAATTTCCTCTGACCTTGACAGGGCTTTCTGGGTCTGCAGCTCAGTGTCCAGAGTGGTGGTCACAGGAGCTTTGGTGCTCTGCTCCATGCCACTCTTTCTCCTTCTGGGGCCAGTAGCTAGCCTGGGCAGCCTCTCTTGGTGGTGGAAGGGAAGCAAGAGACCAAACACAAGCACAAAGTCCCTATCTAGGCCTCTGCTGGCATTGCATCTCCTAAATCCCATTGGCAAAAGCAAGTCACCTTGTCAAGTCCACTGTTAAGTGGTGGGCAAAGCATCTCTGGTGTAGTAGAAGGGCCCTTCAAACTCCAACAGCAAAGGGTATTGATACAAGGATGAAGAATCAAACCACATCTGCATTTTCCAAATTTCCTACAATTATCACGTTGCTTTTAAAATTCTTTATACTAAAACAAATTACGGCCATGGATTTGAGAAAGCTTACATACTTGCCTCTGCAGGAAGACCCCAGCACAGACCACCCTATCATGGGCAGCATTATCTAATGCTGGGTGGGAGGTAGGGAGTCTGAGATTGAATGTGCGGTCTCCGTTAACTGAAAGGGGAAAGGAACAAGAAAGGAGGATGTGCTCAGATTGAAGACGTGGAACAGTTTGGGTGGCTGCTTGGAGTGAACAGTTAACTGAAGCAAGATTTTTTTCAAACTTCAGTTTGCAATTCATTATTAGGTACAGATAACAGTTTAGTGGGCCATAAAACTTTTTTAAATGAAATAAGGTACATTAGAAAACATAAGATTTGATTGCAGAGTGGCTGGAAGTATGACTGTGGAATATGTACTGTGGTACAATATAAAATACCTACTTCCTTTGCTGAAAAACTTTCTGTAGAGGAGCCGTAAAAGTAAGCTCTGGGAAAGAGTTTACAAGGGCACACTTAGGCTTTGTGAATGACGATGTGTCCTAAGTTAAGCCTGGTGGAATTATCAAGAGCATCCTTCTAATTCTACAAACAGTTTTAGTTGAGTCAATAATTATATGGTCAGCCTAGAGATAGTTGAAACCAGGCAACTTTAGTAGGGCCTAAGTGCCCAGAGATAAGAGGCAGGCTCCTCAAAGATTTCCTCAGAAGGGAGCCCCCAGAGCACCTGACAGGCTGAGATCCTGAAGTCCATGCTATGATGGTCAGTCTGATGAATCACTTTGGCCAGGCTTTGGTCCCCAAGGATTTAACTAAACACTAAAGTAGGTGTTGTTGGAGATATACTTTGTAAACGTGGTTCACATCTATAATCAGCTAACTTTCAGTAAAGCAAATAATGCGGGGGGGGGGGTCTCATACAATCAGTTGAAGGGCTTAAGAGCAAAAACTGAGGTATCCCCAAGAAGAAGAAATTCTGCCTCAAAACTACATCAAATCTTGTCTAGGTTTTCAGCCCACTGTTTGTTCTGTGAATTTCAGACTTGCTAGTCCCCACAATCAAGCAGCCAATTTATTAAATCTATGTATTTTTTAAATAAATAGATATCCCTATTTATTTATCTCTATGTATTATATCTACATCTCTACATATCGGCATATATCTGTCCATCTATCTGTTAGTCTATGGAGATAAAACAGAATTCCTGAATTCTTTCTTCTTCAGGAAATCTCAGCATTTGCTCTTAAAGTCTTCACCTGATTATATGAGGACCACATGATTGAGGGTAATCTTCTTTATTTAAAGTCAGCTCATTGTTGGTGTTAACCACTATCTACAAAATATCTTTACAGCCACATCTAAACTGGTGTTTAACCAAACTACGGGATACCATAGGCTAGCAAAGGTCAGAAACACGATTAACCACCTCAGAGTCCCACGGCTTTGGGTCTAGACAGACCTGGAATGTGAGCTATGTAACCTGGGCCAGGGGTAACCTCTATAAGCCTCAGTTATCTTATTTTTGAAATAATAATAATAATTACTTAGAACAATTATTAGAAGAAGTAAGTGCATGTTCAATAAGAGGTAGATTTTGTTGTTGTCCCAGTGATGACACTGGGGGAAGAAGAGAAAATAGGGACAAACTGTGAGCCTTGTGTGCCAGCCCTAGAGGACACAATTTTCTCTTATTAACTCAAGGCAGTGACAGCACAGACTTCCGGTTTGGAAGGTGGGGCTCCCAATGAGATGCACCTCTGGGACCTGTCCCACTTTGTCACAATTCCACAAGCTACTAGACAAGTGCCTGATTATGATCTGAGGTTGTCCGCCTCTGCCTGCAAAAGAAGGGTGGCTCTCAACGGAGTCAATTAAGGCTGAGGTTTCTCTCCCCTTCTGTACCCCACTCCCAGAACTCTCACACACAGCCTTGTTGTTATTACCTCATATGCCTGGCAGGACAGAGTCCTGTTTAAACCCTAATTCCTTTCTAGGAGCAACTAGTTGACTGAAATGCAGTGTTTTCCCAGGAAAGTAGGTCTATGAAGCAGATCCTATTACAGCACATCCAGGTCAATGTGAATGAAGACAAACAGAATTCATAAAGCAAATAAAAAAATAAAATTCAGGTGCTTTAACTCCCTTGACTAGCAACAAAATATAGGTACTGATGAATTCCGTGGATGACGCACAGCTTCATATGCCTAGAGTGTTATGATGTGCTACTTAAGTCATAGCTGACAGCGTGCCAGGGCTGTATTTGTTAGCGAAAACAGATCACATTAAATTTCTTTGCTATTATGTAACTGTTTTTACTTAAAGGATTACTTGTACTCATACAAGAATGAGCCATCTACCTTCTTAAAGTACTGAGGCTGTTTCACGAACTACAGACATACATATATAGATTTCACATGCATACAATCACTCCTTTAATTGATGACAGAAATGGGAAACTTGCTTCCCTTTGTGACCACATTCAAAGGCTTCCCTTTGCTTTTAGCTTTCTGGATATTCCATTTGATTATAGAGTAATTCTGAGCCCCCTAATAATATCATCAATCAGCAAGATGAAAGGGGTGACTATGAAATTCTGTGGAGCACCCATTTCAGTGCCCTGACATGGATCCTTCCTCTTCTAGCAAGCTGAAAACAATTTTTGAGAAAACATTTCAAAAAGAAACTTTTTTTTACCAGAGGTTTCAAACAGGATGTTATTACTGCTGGTTCTATTGCATTAGAAAACCTTTATTAAAACCACCTTTCTCTGGCCTTTTAAATGGAGAGGCATGTAGCAAATTTGGCAAATGCAAAGATACTTCTGTAATGCCGAACAGAAATACATGTGCATTTGTAACATGAAGCATGCTGTTGTGTTTTTAAAATTCCATCCTCTTTCTATACCTTGTTCTCTTGACTTCAAGGAAAAATAACCTTTTAATTAGATTGAGATTTATCATCAAACCTTTGGAATTCAAGTAAGAAAAGGGAGGATTGACTATCCATTAACCAAATAACTTCTGAGTTCCATTCTGGGTGATTCAGTATCTATATTTGCTTTATTAAATCCTACATTTGTGAGCTTGGTGGGCAACAAGTACTAAGCTAATTCACTATAAGTCAGGATTTCCGACTGTATACCATGGCTCTGATTAGGCTGAATGGGGTTAGACAGAAAGCTGGGTATGGGTGCTGTGCTCTGAGATGCACCTTGTTCATTTATTTTTCAACATTTGTCACTTACATTGTGCACATATCTGGCCCTTAATGAATATATTGAGAGAGTTAATCTAGTGTATCAATTATTCAGTTATCTATCAATAAGGCTGAGTAAAAAGAAGTATTGAAATACAAAAATAAATGTTTAGCTCACAATTATTTACATGGTGTTCAGTAGATATGGGCTTCTCAGAACTAATCTGTGCTCGGCACATTCTTGAATCTAGTGTGTGGTTAGTCTAGAGAATTCTGTTGACCTTGTGTGTACTTACTGAGTATCTGGGAGTCAGCTGTGTACTGGCTGACCTCAGATGGCCTCAACCACAACGATGATAGTTACTCATCTCCATTCCATACGTCCTGACTCCTTTGGAGGGCCAGCTCAGACATGTTCTCATGGCCATGGCACAGCAGCCAAGGCCAAGGCAGCCCCAACTGCCCAAATACTTTCTGGACCTCAACACCATAGTTGCTGACATCCATTGGCCAAGGGAAGTCACATGGTCAATTGAGAGTAAGAGTGGGAGGGGTCTGCAAGATGAATTGGCAAAGGCTTGGAAATGGGGGGAGGGGTGGAGAATTGGGGTCATTTTTATAATCTACCATACTTGGTACACAAAGATGAGCTTAAGTGAAGAATAAAGTAGTATATAGGCTCAGAGGAAGGAGATAGAGAGAGGTCCCTGAATGAGTATCAGAGAATGCTTCCTATGGAGGTCACAGTGTCAGACACACGTTGTCACATCACAGATGCTGTCCTGGCTACTGCTCTCCCTCTGAAATAGTAAATTGCAGGATGTTCAAAGCTGTGCCTCACTCACACATGCCCTTGGCTCCATGGGCCTCCCCATCTTGAATGCTCAGTTTTTTTTCTGCCTTGAAGCAACCTCTGTGCCCTGACCTCTCTCTCTTCCTGTCTCTCTGCAGCATGACCAGCAAAATTCCAATTCAGGATGGATGGGACAACCTGCCTCCTGGAGAAAACTCAGAAAATGGGCAGGTTGGAGCCATTAATTATTGTTGGTCTCCAACTTCAGCTTCACACTAAGCCACTTTAATAATCTCTTTATTCACGGTTGGTCCATGTCCTGCTGTGTCAAGTGATTGCTGAAGACTTTCATTCAACATGGCAAGCTCCCCACTGTCCTCTAACCATCCTTATTCATCTTCCATACTGGTGAGGAAAAGTGGGGAAATCTGTCAGCTGCTACAAATTCCTGCCCACTACCTACAAACTTTGGTAGCATCCCCTCCTTCCTATTGTCTTTCCTCCCTCCCTCCTTCTCTCCCACCCTCCCTTTCCTTCTTACCTCTTCCTTCCACCTAACATCTCCCCTCCCCCCTCTTCAGTCGCAGAAGCTCAGACCCTTCCCATATTCAAGGATAACCCTTTCAGCCTCTTGTGTCCTTAGAGATGTTGGTTCGGCAATTATCCCATCTCTCTCCTTGGTTGTCAATTTTTTCTTTTTCTCGCTCCCCTTTTCCCCTATCTATGAACTGCCTCTCATCCTAAAAAAAATAGAATAGAATAAAAAAACAACAAATAAAAGCCACATGGACTTGGTGTTTACTCTCTAGCTATTGCTGTCTCTTTCCTTCTTCCATCGGCCAAATGCATTAAAAACTAGTCCACAATTTCCACTTGCTCACTTCCCGTTCACTCTTTGAAGCCTGTCATCTGCTGTACATCATTGAAACTCCTATTGCAAAGGTCATCAATGACCTCATTATTTCCAAATTCAAGAGATGGTTTTCCACACTTATCTGTCTGGTTACGCTGCTACCTTTAATCCTGAGTACTTGATATTTCCCTTCTGCTTGAAAACCAATCTCCTTCCAATTCACTTTTTCCTCTCATTCGCTCCCTGATTGTTCTTTTCCTGCCTCTTATGGATCCCTCTCTGCTGATCCATTCACTTTTGCAGCTTCCGAGAGTTCACTCCACAATAGACTGGTTTGTTTAGTTGTTTGTGTTTTACATTGTTTATGCCTTTCATGGTCAATTGCCTATACTTGCCAAAGTTCACTGTCTTATGTATACAATGACATTCACATTGCTGTTTTAGTTCTAAATTCTTCCCAAAGTCATAACTCTGTCTCTTCCATTATGGGCTTACTATGTAGACACAGATAGCTGTAGGTGTGTCACATACCACATGTCACAGCTGAACTTTTCATCTCATTTCACTATTTCTCCTCTTCCTCTTCCTCCTGCTGTTCATCTTTTTTCTCTTGCTGCTTTTGGGCCTCCTTCTTTCCTTTTCTGAAGACATATCTAAATTACAAATCCCATTTTTCTCTTTAAACCATATAATTTTATTCCAAAATGGAATGTTTTTTTAAATGGAAGGTAAGAAATTTCAATGACTTGGAAAGTTAACCATCTATCAAAATCCTCTGTGAATCCCTCTAAAGAAATGAATTCCTCAACGTTATTGTAGATAGTTAACTGTCCACATATCCTGTGTTGTGGGTTGTATGAGAATTACTTAAATGAAACCTGTTTTCTGGTTTCACAAGCTTACAGTGAAAGTGAGACAGAGTCAATGCAACTATATGTAAAATTTAAATGACTATGACATCTGTGGAAATGGAAATTAAAAGCCTTCCATTATATAATCATTTTGTGTATTAGTTCCTGTATTGGCAAAAGTATAGGTGAAGCTTCATAATTAGGATGTGCAACTTCAGCATGGAGAGAAGCAACATGCCTTTCCCTTCACATGACCTTAAAGATTTAGAGCAGGTGTGATGGACATACCCCAAGGTGATACCCAATGACCCTGCCTTCTGGTTCATTCCCCTGGGGGTGGACAGCACCTGGGACATGATCTCACTAATGGAGCATGTCAAAGATGATGGGATGTCACACTTGTGATCAGTTTATGTTTGTTAGGCTCCATTGCGCAAAGCCCTGGGACCAGGTTCTATTTGCTGTCTGTGGAAGTAGATAGGTGGCCATGATGTGAGAGGCCCACATGGCAAGGAATTATGAGTGACTTCTTGGTCAGATAGCTGCAAGAAACTGAATTCTGCTCACAACCAATGAGCTTAAAAGAGACCCGTAAGCCTCACACAAGATTACAGCCCTGACCAACACTTTGATTTCTGCCTTGTGAGTTGCAAGATTCTGAGCAGAAACCCAGTCAGGCCATGCTCAGATAGATAGATGATAGATAGGTAGGTAGGTAGGTAGGTAGGTAGGTAGATAGATAGACAGATAGATATTGATCTCCATAATCTGCAGGGAAACCTGGCAGACTAAAAACTGAGGCACAGTTTCTTACGCTGTAGTCTTGAGCATAACTCTGTCTTCTCTGGGAAATCTCAGATTTTGTTTTTAAGGCCTTTAACTGATTGAATATGTTCTACCATATGATAGAGGGCAATCTCCTTTACTTAAAGTTAAATAATGGTAACTGTTAACCACATCTACAAAATACCTTTGCAGAAACACCTAGTTTGGTGTTTGATTGAATAATGGTACTAGAGCCTACCCAAGTTAACACATAAAATTAAGCAACATAACTATAAACAAATGTGAATTCCAAGTTGATAAAAGATTTTAAAATGAAGTACCATTCAAAAATAATTAGGATAAAACAAATCGAAGACTTTTTTCTATAATTTTGAGAGGTAAAGTCTTTCTAATTGTGACTCAAACATTAAGGAAACAGCCAATTAATTGAACTAACTACAGTTGCTAAGTTTGTATGAAAAACACATGCATATTGCTCCACAAAACTGAATATGCAATTTAAAGACAAATGTTATTTTTAAAATAAATATCTGATGTTTGTATTAAAAGGGTAAATTTTATTTATATTTTTTATAAATATATAAAAAGCTTTCACAAATCAGTGAGAAGAAAGATCAAGAACACCATAGAAGAATGGAGAAAAGATATAAACAGAGTTTATAGGTTGAAAGAAAATAGGTTGTTCTCACAATGATGAAAATGCAATAAATTCCATGCCTAAAACGGAAAATATAAGTTAGATTTACATTGAAAATCATATTTTTTATTACAAGATTAGCCAAGTTGTAAAACTGTGACATCACAGTGTGCTAGGAGAAGATGGTATTCCCATACACTACAGGTGGCAATGTGGATGAGGACAATCCTAAGGTGATGTGCCAATATCTATCAAAATTATAAAAGCATGCACCCTATGACGCCTTCAGGAATTTTTCCTACAAATGCACTCACACAATGTGATGCCTTTTTCTGGATTTATAGTCAAGTTCTGGGGAGTTGTGGAGGGAAGAATGGGGAGGTGGGGAGGGATTTTATTTCATACTTCCAGTCCTCCTGGTGCCAAGAAGAACATCAGTCCTAATTTCCTACTGGGAAATGAATAATAACGATTACTGAGAGAACCACAAAATGTAACACATTCTCCCCAACTCCATTGCATTTTCCAATGGCCTCCATAGACACAAACACCACCAACCATTTCAGATGTGTCTTGCATCATGGTCCTCATCAATTCTGAGTTCTTACTGTGGGCCTTTTCTTCACCCCAGAGCTCAGATTGTATAAATGTGTGCTTCAAATGACTTAAGTGAAATGGTCACAGTGTTGCAGTGATTAGATTAGTCTCTACACAAAGACACTTGTGAGTTGAATTTTGTCACCCTAAAGTATATGTAGAAGTCCTAGCCACCGATAACTTATTTGGATTCAGGGTCTTTGCATATGCAATTAGTTAAGATAAAATCGTACTGGAATAGGGTGAGCTAAATCTAATATGACTGGTGTCCTTATAAAAAGAACATAGAGACAGGGAGAAGTCTATGTGGTGACAGATGCAGAGGTTGAAGTGGTGCATCTGCTAGCTGGGGAGTACAAAAGACTGCTGGCAAAGCCAGAACCTAGAAAGAAGCAAGGAAGGATTCTCCTTAGAGTCTCTGAAGGAGGCTGGCCCTGTGGACACTGGTTTTGTACTTCTAGCATCAGAACTGTGAGAGGATATATTTTTGTTGTTACGAGCCTCCTGATTTTGTGGTATTTTGTTAGGACAGCCCCAAGAAACTAATTCAATACTAAAAGGAAAGAACTAAGCCATTGTGATGAATAAATGAGTGCCTTTTATGTCAGAGAGGAAAGCACCTCTGAAGTCCTAGTCATGACCCAGAGCTGATCTCATCCTTCCCTTGGACTCTTCATCCAACCTCAACTCCAAATACAAAGTCCAGGGTTGAAGAGGAAGGAAAATGCTTAAGGAGAATTATTGCCCTTGAAATGATGCTTTTACTCTTTGAATTTCCAGATACTGCACCCACCCGCTACGCATCTGCCTGAATCATTACAATTCTTTACAACAATCCACTTCTCCCCCTTCAGGAAGCCATTAAAAAGGTTGGTACCATATTTAACAAAAATAAAGGAAATATGGTAGCTCTATTTTCAGCTTAATATAATGGGGCTCTGGAAAATATATAGAGATATATATTTTCTTTTTTAGTGTCATCATTCCTTGCATTCATGCACAAGTAATAAATTTTTTTTTAATTTCCAAAATGGTTACTGAATCCTGATCAATGCAGAAAAGGACCATACATCAATACATTATACTCAGTCTCATTTATCATCGGCTCTGTATACTCAAAACACAAGTACCTCCAATGCTTCAAAAAAATTCACTCTTGCCTATATTCCAAAGAGGGGCATAGCCTATAACATTAACTTTAATTCCACATACAACATCTTCCTGATGTTTCCAAAACATAATTTCAATATATTACACTTCCTGCATGAAACCTTATTCATAGTCAGCTATCTTATTTTAAAAGTAAAGAATGTCTATGTGCATGCATTTGATAACCAGGGAGTTAAGTAATATTGTAATAAATTTGGGTGCCTAAGAAGAGTATAAAACACTTCTAAGGGTGAAAAATGGCCTTGGAGAACTTCGCCATAACACATGAGGTCTTTCCAGCAGCCAGCTCCTCAAAGAAGCAGTCACAACTTACAGGGTATTTTCCTAATTTCTGCCATTCTAGACCTGAATGTCTCAAATCCTTCATGATTCACACCCAATGGTTCAAAAAATAGTCAAAAGATAATGATGAAGGGGAAAATGGAGTGCTTCACCCCTCACCAGCTGAGTGCTCTGGGGGCTTATGTGTTCAGAGTCTGGGAGTGTAGCAGATGAGAGGATCTCACCAACCCCACCAGGGAACGAAAGAGGAGAAAGGACATAGACAAGACCTTCAGTATCAACAGAAATGAAGTTGGCTTTCTCCTCCTGGCTTTAAAGAAATGAAAGTTTTTGAGTAAACTATTCTGAATTCCACCTTTATTCCGAGGTTTTCAAAATGTAGTTTTTTCCAACTTATCTATGTCCTGTGTCAAATGTTGAAAACTGAGGCCCCATGGCCAGGAAAGCAGATAGCCAAGACCTTATCTGGATAATTCAGAGGAGAAAATAAAAATCTGCTTTGCTCCAAAATGTCCACATCATTTTGGAAAAGGTGTTGTCTGAAATAACCAGGAAATTGACACATATTTCCTTCTTCCATTTGCCAGTAAAGATCAGGTCAGACTGGGCTCCACAGTCAGTTTTTCATCCTGGATTAAAATAGAACAAATTGACACTAATAGAGGACTGTCTGGGAATGAAGGAAGACGGTGTCTTCATTGAAGCTGATGGGAAGCAGAGTTCAATAATTGAAATAGCAGGGCTTTGACTCCTACTATCTCTGCTGTTTTGTCAATAAGCACATGTGCACTTGCCATTTTTTAGAGTATTATTTTGAAGTGCATCATAATCTTTTCTTATCGATGTGTACATTTCTATCACCATCTTTTCCAATACGGTCCTTCCAAAACATCACACGTGTGGATCAACAGTAAACGTTTCGGTGCAGTCAGGGTTTCTTCCACTCATCAAGCCTTGGGTCATTGGAGGGGCTTCCTTAACTTAAGACAGGCAAGAACTCCACCCAGAGGCATTTGTTTGTTTGTTTTAATTTTCCCATTTGAGCTTTTTCTTTTTAAAACCAAACCATCTTGCTATAAATAATACCTTCCATAAAAGGATATTGAAAATGGTATCACTGACTGCAGCTTAAAATACTAAGAACAGAGCCACACCGTATGGATTTAGACAAAAATATGAAAAGGTGTCTGACTGTAAATCAATTTTATAATGTGGCTCTGAGGCCTCTTTAATCAGAAAGAAGCTGAGGCACCAGGTTATCACATACAACAAGTTAGTCACATGGACTCAATTAGTCCGGTGTGTTCTTTGTCCACACTGATTGCTAAGTGGGCAACGAAGCTATTCTTGGGACATATGATGAGGCTTGGGGGCCTTTGTATTGGCCTGAGGGGCACAGAGATTCTTCCTTGTGCAGAAGAAGCTCTCATTTCTTTTGCTTTCCAAAACTCAATGGGAGCTGACCCCAAGGGAGGAAAGATACCCATTAGAGGTAGACGGGAGGAGGAGGGCCATTAGTGTAGATTTCAAGCAAAACACTGGCTTCACTCACTGCAGAACTCACTGCAATTCTCCTTTACAAAGAGATTAAGTGACAAAAAAGAGATGACAAGAAGCTGAATGTGAACTAGTGTTTTGTATAACTTTAAAGTGACAGGATAAAAAATTATTTTAAAAGGAAACAATGCCATGCTAAAACTCTAATGATTCTGAAAACATGAATGGAATGTTGGAATTGGCTGCATTGCACATTTAAGCACAAAACATGTCACACTGGTAAACAAAGAAATCCATTGCACTGTTGATTTTACCTCATTTACAACTGTATTTGGACCCAGCTCCCTGCGCTAAGGAAGCAGCTAGAAGAGTCGGTCAGTACCAGAGCACATACCCAACTGGGCTTTTGGAGACCATCATTACTCCAGAAAAAGAATTTCAGCCATGAGGGTGCATTTACTTAAGCTGTTTTTTTAGATATTGTTCTACTACAAGGGCTAATGCAGCGCCCGACAAGGCATGCATGCACCTTTCTCCCCAAGGAGCTCGTGTCTGTGCTAAAAGTCATTTCATCCAGCTTACTGGAATATTTGAGACACCATCAAAACATAACTCCAAGGGCTTGATGTTGGCCCCGCTGACACGTCTGACATTTCAAATCACAGAACTATAAAAATCTAAAAGTCATTCTGCAACGGTGTCAACCAGCGGCAGAAATGTGCGTCTCCCCAGTCATGTCATTCTTTATTTGATCAGAGATGAAAGCAGCCAGTTTTGAAATGAAAGTGCATTAAAACATCTGATTCCTGGGACATATTAAAGACTGCAGAGTCTAGCAGAGATCAAGGGGAAAGACACGAGCAGTCAAGAGAGGGAAACACTTTGTTTTAGAGGAAAATTCAAGAATAAAGTAACTCTGGTATTGCCTATACACATCTACAGTGCCATTTCCAGAACAGTGAAATATTATATAATCCCAGGGTTTCATTGCCAAAGAGACCTCAGAGTTCGTCTGGGACAAGCTCCTTATTTACACATTGGGAATGTGGCATCCAAATATCGAGGGACACGGGTTATAGATTTTTTAAAAATACATGCCTGGGGGGGAAATTAGAAAATGACAGTTTCTATTTCACTTGCTCTGAAATACATGTTTTTCCCTTATTGTTTCTTTGATGTGTGAGACCCCTTCTTTAGAACCCTTTGATTTGTAATCATTTTGAATACTCAAATTAATTGCTGATATATGAAATAACTGCAAACTTATTACTACACCATTAACCTACACAATGTTCTGGGCTTAATATTCTTATTTGTGTTTCTCAGTAAAGTAATGAAAAGGAATGGCTTTCCCTGCCTGGTGCATGACTTTAAAATCAATGTATTTTAAAACTCCTAAATAAATAGTTTGGAAGCCCAGATCTGTGTGTGTGAGATTCTCAAAATGTAATCTTTTTTTTTTTCAGATTACAAAAGGATACATTTTCAAAATAATCCATTTACGATTTTAGTCATATAAAGGGGGAAAGAATTTTTTTAAAAGGGCCACTTGGACATAGAATGCTTTACAACAGTTTCTCAACCTGGAACCATTGGCATATTGGGTCAGATAAATCATTGTCATAGAAGCTGCCCTGCAAATTGCAGGATGTTTAGCAGCACCCTTGGAGTCAGCCTACTAGATGTCAGTAGCACCCTTCTCTCCAGTGTGACAACCAAAAATGTCTCCAGATATTTCACTGTAAATATCTTCAGATATTTGAGTGTTCATTGGTAGCGAGGGGTGAAATCACCTAGGTTGAAGATCCATTGCCTTCCAGAAAGGGATATCTAAAAAATGGTGCATTTAAAGCAAGAAATTGGAATGGTAATTCTTAAATAGATTCAGTCATAGGGATCTCATTTCAACCAAGAATTTGGAGTGCAAAAGCATAGACATAATCAGTCTATGACAGAGCAGTGTTATGTAGATTCAGCCTTGGAGAGAATTTACACTAATAATAAAACACAGACAATAACTAAGTACCTAACATTCTCTCTGAACAGGGTCATTTTAACTGTACCAATGGCCCTTTGAGGGGGTTAGTCTTTCATTACCACTTTTCAGATGAGGAACAGCAGTCTAACCAAAGGCACAGAGGTAACTAAGTTCTCATATAGCTAGGATGGGGACGTAGAACCCAGATACAAGTCTAATAACCTTCAGTTCTTTTTGTCTTCTCAGCCAATTCATTGTCACCTCTAGGTCTCTTGTGGTCAGTTCAATTCTTAGAAGGTCATTTTAAGAAAATGTCTGACTTGAAAACTCTAAATTATGCTGTTGTTTTAGTTTATAGTTGTCATTTTGACCAGCAATGGCAATCTATTCTTTTTATTTTACCACTCGCTCGGGAATTTGAATGTTTTAGCAATTATGATGTGGACAAAAGCAGTGTGAAAGTCTTCAGGTTGACAAGCAGGGTGGCTCCATTCACACAGGGCTTGCCTAACATGTCTCTAGAGCTTCCCCAAGCTTTCCGATCACTGTAGCCATGGAGAACTATTGTACTATTCTCAGAGGTCAGTTTAAATAGTCTTTCCTTTTTTACTTTTATTCAAAATGAAAAAGAAATCTAATGCTGATAAGGCTAGACTTGGATTCCTGAATTACCAAGGCATCCATAGAACATATTCTTTAAATAATAGATAGGCAAACCAGCAGCATCCAAGCCCAGACTGCCTAGTGGCCGTGAGGAAACCAGAGCATCTGGCACTTCAGATCCATAACCAGCTTTCAGTGGGGTCTCATGACTGATGAACAAACATTAACATTATAAATGAATATCAATAAATATTATGTGTGGGTGATTAATCATATGACAACAAAAATAATTGCAGGAGCACATGTCTGGATCAGACAAATGTTTGAAAATAATAAAATATGCTTTGCCTATTAGAAATCGTGAGACCAACATTTGTATAGAAACTAGAATCTTTCTCTTCTATCTTTTTCCACTAATATTCCAGAATAACATTCCTTACAGAGAGGGAGCTGAGTGAGGAGCTGAGTGAGGAGCAGAGAGGGAGCTGAGTGAGGGGTTATCTATTAACCCCATGATAGAAATGAATCAATGAACGTGACTAAAAGGTCACAATGACTAAGTTCATTACTTTGAAAATGTTTTTAGGTACATTCTCTGTGCCACACAGCACTTGACATTGAGGTTGTGGAAGCGAACAAGTCTAATATCACCCATGTCCTCATGAAACTTATCATTTCATAGGAAAGACAGTCAGTAAACAGGTACGTGAGTTTTTGAAAAGGAAAGTGTGGCAAGTGCTATGAGAGAAATAAAGAATGACTATAATAAAAGCTAATGGGCGGAGGTACATTTCACGATGCAGCCAACTATGACCTTTCAAGAAGTGAAAATTAAGCTGAGAACTCAAGGAGTGTTAAGATCCAGCACGGGGAGAAGGAAGCAGAAGCATTTGGGAGGAAGAACAACGTGTAAAACGTTCTGAGGTAAAAAAGAGTTTGGTGGAGCTGGAAGAAGGTGAGGTCATGAACACAGTGAGTGAGGAGCGTGGCTCTTGAGAAAGGTGGAGAGAAGTCAGATAGCATAGGGCCTGGCAGGCAACAGAAAGAGCTTAGGTTTTCTCCTAAGTGAGAAGCCATTGAAGAGTTCTAAGCAGGAGAGTGAGAAAACCCAGTGAGCTTTGTGGATCCTACTCATGGCCATGGGGCAGGAAGTATGGGAGGGGGTGGGAAAACTCTAGGGGGATATTAGGAAGCTATTGAAGTGGGACAGATGAGACAGGAGTGTTGCTTGCTTAAGGGGTGGAAGAAAGAGAGAAGTGATTGATAATGACACATCTCTTAAAAAGACACTCGAAAGGGTTTGCTGATGAGATGAACAATAGGGACAAGGAAAACGAAGCAGAGAAAACAAAAATAAACCATGGAATTCTATCCTAAATAACTGAGGTGGATTGTGATATCACTTACACAAATAGGAAGGACTGAGGAAGAGAGCAAGAATTAAGAGGTCTGTTTTGAATAAATATGAGATGTGCATGAGACCTTGAATTAGAGAAATTGGACAAAGAGGCCTGGATCTCAGGAGAGAGAACAGGGCTGAACATATAAACTGGAAGTGAAGGATTTGAAGCTATTGGAATAAATAAGCTCATCTGTGAGATGGTCCAGGATGGAACTCCACAGAGTGTTCACATTGAGAACTTACAGAGGGAAGGAGGAGCTTAAGAGGAAGGAGAGAGGGTTTTGAATTAAGGGGAAACCCCAAGAGTGCAGATTCACACAGAGTGTATCCTGTTCATTCAACACATATTGTTTGCACAACCACAAAGTCAGGCACTTTTTAAATTGCTCATGATACATGGTCAGCAAGACAGACAAATTCCTTGGCTCTTAGAGCTTTCAATCTAGGAAGAATGTATGTTCCGAGAGTATGTGATTGGTCTGTGTTGAATGATTCTGACACAGGAGGAAAAAGAGGACACAAAGGCTTTGCTTAGATTTGGCCACATCAACGTCTCCTGTGATACTGACGCGAGCAGGTCCAGATTTGAATAGCTCAATCAGTGTCCCCATCATGAGGTAAAGCAGACAGCGTACGTGTACTGGTCTTTTGAAAACTTTGCCTATGTGAGAGGTGTGGACAGGAGATTATGTCTAAAGAGGAGAAGTGGAGTCATATATGTACTCATTTAAAGACAGAAGACTCTAGAACATGTGGAAATGCTATTGGGAATTATCAACACAGAAGGAGAAATTAATGTGGGACAAAGAGGACCAAACCACAGCAGCATTTCTTTAAGAGGTTAAGGGTGGGTAGAGTAGAATATCCACAAAGAGACAGGCTCCTGATGGAGAGAGAAACGGAAAGAAAGAGAGATGGGTCAACGCAGTAGATTTATTATTATGGGGCTGGTGGATGAGCGTATTCTCACCTGATTGTTTCTGATGTCCTGGCGAAGTATGAAGTTAGCTGACCAGCCAGGAAAGAGGGCATGAAAGGATCGACACAGAGGAAATATCAAATAGGCATCAGGAAAAGTGGGAAAAACTTAAAAAAAAAATATTTCAGGCCAGTGATGATGGCCCATTTGGAGGTTTGTGACTGTGAATTCAGAGAAAGACCAGGTGGCTGGTTGTTCTGTGTCATGTTGAACACTCTACTTGAGCGGGAGCGGCAGAAGTCACCCTAAGTTGAGCTGTGCTAGGTGAATGAGGCCAAGGAAGAGAGGCAGGAAAGGCTTAGAAGTCCATGGCATTCGTAAGGGATCAGTTCTAAAGGTGAACCACAGAAGGAATGTGAAGAAAAGAATGCGAAGAAAGAACTGGGTGATAGATGAGAAGGCAAGACTCTCAAGGGCCTCGGTCAGATTCTAAAGTAGAAATTCTACCTGTCTCTGAAGGGTTTGACCAGACTTTCGACACATGATTCCTATGGTAATGTGATACTCTGCGGCCAAGAAGGGATCCCCAAACAATGATGATCTCAGGTGTCTGGCTGACTTGTTTCTGCTTGATGCCCCTCTCTCATTTTTCATTATCTTAAAATCATACTACCTTCGACAGGTAGGCAGAGCTGATGGCTTCCCATTAAACAGAACTGGAGACACTGCCTGCATGTGACCTCCAACAAGCACACTACCTAGTTTATCTGGATTAGTACCTGTTATGTGTCATCTACAAACTGAACAATTTATCTGCAGTAAGACATCTGTTCCCTTGAAGAAAACACCCATTAGGATGCTTAGAATACAGTAGGTGACTGAGAAAAAGGAGAGTGCTATAGCTGAAAGAAATCAATTCAGTTCAATTTGTTTGGGGAGACGTGGCCAGAAAAGCATGTCTCTGGATAGCCTGGGTGGGGCAGCAGAGTAGATAATGCCAGGTAGCAAGATGGCATAGAAGAAAAGATGGATTCCACTAACTTCTTTCATTTTGCAGCTTTGACGAGCTCTATCCCCAACTAAAACCACTATTTTCCAAAGCTGCTCTAAAAATGCAACCCAAATGGAAACACTGTGTTTCAACATGAGCGGAACTAAAGTCTAAGACTGACATAATGTTTCTGGAAAGTCAGAATTGCTTTTGTAAGTTATCTCTTTTATCCTCCCGTATGTTCATTTGTAAGTAATTAAATGCACACACACACATGATAGCAGCTCAAGGGACAGTAATGTCATTGACAATAAAAGTAATAAACAGGAGGAAATTAAAAGAACCCAGTAAGGCTCAGGGAAAAAAATCTGACAGATTTAATCAGAAGAAATAAAATATTCTCCCGGCCCTGTTACAAAGACCACCAGTGCCTCCCCCAAGAAGGGAGCATGAATGGGACAATTAAAATGGATGTGGGAAGGAGGTGACAGATATACAGATGAGGCAGGGATACATCTGTATAGAATGAGTAGCCCCAGCAGAATTCAAATGAGAGACTCAAACAATAGATGTGCCAGATGCAAAGAGGGGCAGCAAAAGATGAAGTAGTTGAATCTGTCTACTGCTGCACTGCCAGGAAGCCTACAAGTCTCCCAGGCAGATTCTGGACCCACCAGATACTTTATTTCAGTTAATCGTGGGCTCCTCTATTCTGCCATTGGGCAGGCGTATCTGACACAGAGTCAGGATTCTGAAGATGTGATAAGCCACTGGCAATGGTTATTCACCTCTCATAGACATGCCTACCCATCTCATGCCGGCCCTACTGAGCAGACAGAACTGATATTTCCCGTAATGCAGAAAAGGATTAGACAATTTAACTTCCCCATTAGAATGCTTCTCATGCTCAGTGATAGATGGGTTCTTGACAAATTGATTATGGCAGCAAACATTTAGCAATATTATAAATGTCTGTATTAATGAGTAACCTTGTCCTTGAGATATTTATTAGAGCATGCAACAGACAGTTTCGTAATCGATCACCTAATCTATACTGGGAAAGAGAGAGGCTGGGGGCTTCCTCCTCCTTCAAAACCATACACCAAATAATGGCGATATTAATGGAGCACTTACTCTGTCAGTTCTTTACATACATTCTTCATTCACTCATTAACAAATGTTACACAGTGTCTGAACTATGTCGAGCACTAGAAGGAGCCAGGGATAAGACTGGCAGGATCCCAGTCCTCAGCGAACTTGAAGTCTAATCTGCAGGCAGTCTGCTGACGACGTCCTACTCTTTCATCTATGCATCACACCTCTTGTGTGCAAAAGATGGTAATTCATAGAGCACCTTATAGGATGGAGAAATTCTGGAATTCTGCACCATCCTATATGGTAACTACTGGTTGCATGTGACTATTGAGCACTTGGATTATGACTTGTGCAGCTAAAAAAATTACATTTTTCATTTTATTTCATTTAACTAGCCACATATGGCTAGGAGCTCCTCTACTGAACAATGCAGAAGGGAGATTATTGGCCTAGAATATTCTACCCACAAATAATAGTTTTAATGGCAAGGGTATCAGAAGGTGGAGAGCTGTGGCAACAGCTGAACAGCACCAACTGAAGGAGTGACTTGGCGGCCTGCCTCCACAGCATGGCCGCTGTTGCTCCTGCCTCTTCTCCCTTCAAAACTGGGATTGTAATTACCCCAAAATCAGATCATTGCTTAACTTTGTAAAATCTCTCAGGTCTTTGGATCCCCAAGCACCATCTTCATTTTATTTTTAAAGCATATATTTATTCTTTTCATAAATAGTCTATGTCCATTATTTAAAAAATAGAATACATTTAAAAGAGACAAGGCACCCATCATCCCATTATCTTGTTTAAACCTATGTCAGTATATCGGAGGTCTTGTCTGGTCATCATCCTACAGTAACACACACACCTACTTATGCTCTCATGCTACCATCTCCTTTTCTTCTTTTTTAACTTTCTAAAAATTACATTACTCTCAACATACTCTTCCAGGTCCTGCTTTTTGCATTTATCAACTTGTCATGAATAACTTTAGAAACATACAATTATTTTAAATAGTTTTCCCACTTTTCAAAATATGTCTGGGAACATACACTTATTTTAAATTCTTGCATAATGTTCTCTTTTCTCGGTGGACCTTAATTTACTTACTCAATTCCCTGTTTGGGGAAAAGTAGTTTGCTTCTAGTGTTTTGTTATCACAAATAAGGATATAATAATATCTGTGTCCATAAGCATTTGACTATTTTCTTTTCAAAAAGTTCTCCAAATAAAATGGCTGGGTGAAAAAAAAAAAAAAAGGCATACACATTTTTAAGAATTTGATTCCTACCACTAAGTTGTTCTCTAAAAAAAGGTATTAATTTACACTCAACTGCAGACAGCTAATCTGAAGGTGTTCCTTGCACTGTGCCTACATGTCTTTCTATAATTCCTCCCAGTGTTCCTGCTCCAACACTCACAGTCAACTAGAATAAATCTCACAGCTCATCAATCTGACAGGCTGTGACTACTCGAAGACAGCTAACACATCTCCCCAAAGTTTTATCTTTTTAGTCTAAATATTTCACATCCTTTAAACATTCTTCATATGAAATGATTCCTAATCAAGTTTGTTCATGCCCCCATTAAAGTGGTGCCCAGATTCAAATAACAAAATCTAGATAATAATAAACTAGCATTTAATGGGCACTGACCATGTGTGAGATTGTATTCTAAATGATTTTCATTTGCTTTGAATATATGATCGCTTCTCTAAACTGAATTGTATTCCCTCAAACCTATATGTTGAGGCCCTAATCCTCAATGTGACTGCATTTGGAGGTGGGGCCTTTAGGAAGTAGTTAAGGATAAATAAAGTCATAAGGGTAAGGCCCTGATTCAATAGAATCAGTGTCCTTACATGAAGAGACACCAGTGGTCTCTTCCTGAATGTGGGGACACAGTGAGAAGGGGGCCATCTGCACGCCTATTCAGGAATTAAATGGACCGGAACCTTGACTCTTCTAGACTTCAGAACTGTAGGAAAATAAGTTTCTATTGTTAAAGCCATCCAATTTATGATATTCTGTTATGGCAGCCTGAGCAAACAAAGACAGCCCCCTTTAATTTTAAAAGCAATCTCAAGAAGTAGTCACTTTTATAATCCCCATATAACACATAGGGAAACTGAGGAACAGAGAGGCTAAATTACTCAAGACTTTCACACAATTAGGAAGTAGTAGAGGTGGAATTTGACTCCAGGCAAATTGCCTCTAGAATCCAAACTCTAAAATTCCATGTTGTATACAGCGTCTCATATCTCTAGACAAAATCTGTCTAGTCAAGATTAAAGAGGAACATCTCCCTTGGTCTAGAGTTAATACCTTTATTAATGCAGCTCAAGCCGCATTAGCTCTTTTGGCAACCACATCGCATAATTAACATAGTTAACATTTAGTCTGTTAAACCCTCTAAATTTTATTTCATGTAAGGTTTAGCTAAGCCATAATTTCCTCACACCTGAAATACAATTGGGGTTTTTGTTAGCGAATGTACTTATAACAATTGAACTCAATCCAATTATAGAATTGCCCCACATTTCAACATATCAAGATCTTTTGGGATCTTGGTTCAAATTCCCCCTCAAGCTCTGTGCTACTCACAAATTAAATAAGCCTGTTTTATATAAAGAAACTCTGCTTTATAACCCATGAAATGCTGTGTGTATTTGTCATTGTTATTAAATATTTCCGTCCAAGTCATTGATTACTGTTTCCGTCTCAGGGGCACAGGGAGCTCTGGGATACAAAACAGAAAACTTCCTTCTCCCAGCATTTTCTGCTACCTTTAAAACCCATTTTCCCCCTTGTTAGATACTATTATTTTGTGTGCCTTACCTTTCTTCTTCCTCCAATGAAGTACAAGAATATCAGTATTATTTTTAATAAAAATGTACTTTTCTTTAAAAGAGAAAACTGCTAGTTATATATGTGACATGTAATAAATTGTACCATGCTTGCATAATACATAGTACATAAAACAAAGATTTTATTGCTCTTTGCTTTCTATTTTTGCATTACAAAAACAGTATGTACATGTTTTTGTTTCCAAATATAAATACTGCATGCACTGCCTCCTCCCCAAGATGCCAATGTTTCAGCTTGAGGAGTTTCCACACTTCCTGTCTCCACACTCCACCCTACCACCCTACTGACCCACTGAGAGCCACATTTTTTTTTTCAAGGTGAGCAACTTGGGTGAGAAAAACACTGTTCTAGACCAACTTATTGGCCCCTGCAGTGCATCCCTGCAATAATACCAAAGTGTTGTCACTTTCCTTCCAGATTCCCCAAGCTGAGCAGGGCTTTGGAGGGTGCTGGGTGAGCAGACTTGGGGCAATTACATGCCAGGGATCCCCAGTTGGGACCAGGATCACTTTCCTTCCCTGCTGTCCTCCAGGCATTTGAGCAAGCAGAATTCTACTATCTCGGAGCCCCAAGATCACCATTTTGGCTTTGTCACCCACATCGAAGCCCTTACATTACATTTCAGCAGATCCCCAGGGTCTGCCCCAAGGTTTTTCTGGCAAGTTTCTCTCTTCTGGCACGTGAACCTGGTTCACAGCTTTAGTTGAGCCTCCGAAAAAGATCTTCACTTTAACCTAACTATTCTTTTTCTCTTTGTTTAATAGCCTTGAGCCAGTGTTGATTTCCAGCAGTCCAGTCTCCATCACAGCCCCCAAAAGACGGCTCACATGCACCAGGCATAGACTGACTTACAAGTGCTTGGGCAACATGAACATTCTGGCCAAGAAGGTACATTAGTCTTGGGCTCCCCACACCGTGAGGGGGCATGCCTGATCCCCAACATGTCACTGAATCACAAGCTAATCTGAAGTAAAAATGCACATTATTTATGTCTGTGAATCCTAACCGACTGAAAACACTTTTAAGTTTAACAAACCTAAAGGTGCCAGCTACATACCAACCTTCCTGGTAGAGACTCTGATTTCAGAGGCCACCTCCACATGCCCTTAGACAAGGACCGTCATGCCTGTGACAACACAGGGCTTTCACTGATGTCTCCACCTCTGGTTATCAGCCTTCTACTCCTGCTGACTTTTATTCATTGATCTATGTCCCCTTTAAATTCATATATTAAAATTGAAACTCAATACCTCAGAATGTGACCACATTTGGACACACGTTCTTGGCAGAGATGGTCAAGTTAAAATAAGGTCATTAGGACCTAATCCATTATGACTGATATCCTTATAAGAAGAGAAAATTTGGAAACAGGCTGCTAGGGGGGAAGACAGTGTGAAGACACAGGGCCACTAGCAGCCAAGGAAAGAGGCCTCAGAAGGAACCAACACTGCCCAAAATGTGATCTGAGACTTCCAGTCTCCAGGACTGTAAGGAAACAAATGTCTCTTGTTTAAGCCCCCCAGTCTGTGGCACCCTGATATGGCAGCCCAGCAAACTAATGCATTGATGATATCTGGTCATATTTTTACCTGATGGCGTGATTCAATAGGTACTTTCATGCAGACTTTCACACCTAATGGCCCATGGACTCACATTATCAATAGTAACGGGTGGACACAAGCTTTGTTGACACCTCAGGGCCTTTGATTGTGACCTGAGCAGCTGAGCACTTCTTGATGGAAAAGCCTAAACTGGTGCACTCACAATCATTTAAGGGTGCCCTTGGCAGATGCTTCTCTATACTCTCTGCCAGTGAGAGCCCTCCTATAAATGTCAGAACAAATCCATTCATAAGAAAAAAACAGGAGAAGCAGTGTGGTGACTCTTAAATCATGTGCTGGCCAGAAATCTTTATTCTCTTGCAGCTGAAAGCCTTGCCCCCCGAAAGAAACCGTGACACACACTAGTCTCAGAAGTAACACATTTGGAGGTGCCGGAGCTTCTGCAAAGTGGAGAGGATGGCTTATGAGGACTGGTCTCCCAGCCAGAGTTTCCTCCAGCACTTTTGTTCTGGGCCAGGAACACGTGAATTAATGCAGCCCTACACATTCTACTCACTAAGCCTGCTCTGCCATAAGAATATACAGAGGAAGTCTCAGGCTCCCAGATAGGGTCTTATTTATATATGAAAACTCTCTTTTCACATATAAATGGTGGATTTTAAAAATCTGAACATTTATTTTGTCAGGAAAAACCAATGTGCAGGAAAAAAATAAAAATTGTGGAGGAGTAGGTCCCCAGAAGCTGAGCCCAAAAGGGAGTGAAGTCTGCAGATATATCTAAGAAGTGCCCTGGGGACAGCATGGGCTGGACATGGAGACATGGAGCTGCCATTCGGGTGGTGCGGCAGCCTCGGATCTGGGGCTTGTGCACCCTTCAGAGTGGAGTGGGGCAGTCTTGCTTCCCAGTCCTGCCACCACTGCTCATCAGAGGGATGTGGGCCTCCCAGGAGGGCAGCAAAAAATGGATAGCTCAGGTCATCTGCCACTGGTACCACCAGCAGCAGGGACAGCAAATGGTCATTGACAAGGGCTTGGGCAGCACTTGACAGTGCCCACACGGGAAATCTCAAAGCTGATGGTTTATATGCAGAAAGTGTTCACTGCAGAGTTCTGGTTTTTTAAGTGTAAAGTCCCATAGAGCAATGCTTTTCAAGCTTTTTCCTCTATAACCCAGAATATAATGGGAGGAAACTCACAGGGGGCTATGAGAGGATGCGGTCAAGAGGGAAAGTGAGGAGGCACCAGCAGCTGGGAGCAAACCCATTTTCTTCTGCTTTTACACATAATGTTTTTTTTTTCAATTGAGATATCATTGACATATTAGTTTCAGGTGTACAACATAATGATTCAATATATGTGTATATTGCAAGATGATGACAACAAGTCTATTTGACATCCATCATCACACATAATTACAATTTTGGGGGTGTGTGATGAGACTTTTAAGATCTACTTTCTTAGCACCTTTCAAATATATAATAGAGTATTGTTGACAATAGTCACTGTGCTGTATATTATATCCCCAGGACTTATTTACCTTATAACTAGAAGTTTATACTTTTTGTATACTGTTTTTATATAAAATTTTATTTGAAAAACAGGTTCCATAGTTTTTTAAAAAAGTGTTGAAGAACAACTAAGATTCATTTTATAAAACAGAAAACTAAAACCCCAAGAGGTGAGAAGTAACTTATCCAAGGTCAACAGTGACCTGTGCAAGGCTGCACTGGACTTGAACCTGGGACTCATCCTGAATCCTCATCTACCACCAAATAAGGAATCATCAGAGTCTGAGCCTGGAGGCCTGGCAGCACAGAGCAGGCTGGCTCAGGAGAGGGACATGGAAAAGAGGAGGTGAGGCCACAAGATGGGAAGAGCATGCCTGGGCCTGGCACCCCTGCTCCCATCCTGGCTTCGAGGGTCATACCTGTGTTTTGATCTATCCCTCCCTTCAGGCCCCGCCAACAAGGTGGCAGGAGCCACAGGCAGGAACCACAAAGACATGTGGGTGTTTCCTAGATACAAACTGGGCCAGTGTTAGTACAACAGTATGCCTTCATCCACATAGCTTTCTCTGTGCCCCTCGCTGTTGTTTCATCATCCCGAGCACACAGAATCCTCTGTATTGCCCAGGCTGCCCAGAATCCCCTGTCTCTGGTGCCCCATCCCAATCTCTTGTCTGTCACAGACCTTGTCCCTGAAAGTCATCTCTTTAAATTCACTCCACTTTAAAATGTCTATCTCTGTAATCCCTGTTTTTAGCAAAATACAAGTTAAAGACTTCTGATACCTAATTTCAGCGAAAGCGATAAAGACAGCTCAGACTTCTGCAACAAAAACAAAGCGCACACACACAGCTGACTGCAGTACTGTTTCAACAGGCAGCCCTTCCTAAGTCACACCAGGACTGACCTGTCCGGAGACTGGCCCTACAGCCACAAACTGCAGAGGCCTTGTCTCAGGGAAAGAGATGAGGTCCAAACAGGTGGAAGGCATAAAAAAACAAAATATCCCAAGTGCTTGAATTTTGGTTGTTCCCAGAAGCATCGAGGTTATAAAAACAAGCAGGCAAATAAACAAACCAAATCCCTTTCAGTGATGTCAGTCAGTGTGGGGGGAAGCAGTGAACACAGAACAAGAAGGAAATATTCCTCAATTTGCAAGTGTTTCCACGGTATCTCCCTCTGGATAATATTTTTAGCAAGAGCAAAATGTGCTTGTTTTTTTCCCCTGGGGCTTAGAGAGATTGGGGGTGAGGGGGATGAATTAACTTTAATTTAAAATTCTAAGCACATAAATATTGAGAAATGAATTAAGATGTTAATTTTAGGATTCTGACTAAAATGCCCCTACCTGGGGGAACTGCCAAGGTATAGAGCAGGCAGAGTATATTAAATCTAGTAGGATATTCTCAAATTATAGAGAATTGAAAAATTAACGAAGATGTGACTTATAGTGTAGAAGCTAAGATATCTTGTACTTTGTCAATAAAGAGATAACTTCTGCAACCCTGAGTGCTGGAGATTTTTACTACTCAACAGCCAAAGCTCCTGTGCACGTGAGTGTTTAGAGAAGTTTTATTGCTGGCTGGGATGAGGCTAGTCAGATGGCATTCCCATTCATCTGAAGTTCAGCCATGTAAATGAGCATACATTCATTAGCTTGGGACTGAGCAGAGATTAGTCCAAAGCTGTTAAAGTCACAACAGAGTTAAGTGTAGCTCTCAGTAGGATTGAATGGATAGTGTCTTAAATATGTCTAAATCAAGAAGATATTTGACTTCTTTAGTCCCTTTAAAATAATCAATTATATAAATTTTAAATTCAACTCTTAGGGCTTCCATAACAAACAACACAAATGGGGCAGCTCAAAAAACAATAACTTATTATCTCTCGGTTCTGGAGGCTAGAAGTCCAAGATCAATGGGTCACCAGGGTTGGTTCCTTCTGAGGTTGTAAGAGGAACCCTGTTGCAGTCCCCTCCTAGCCTCTGATGATGAGCTTGCAATCTTTAGTGTTCCTCCCTTGGCTTATAGAAGCATCGCCCCAGTTTCTGCCTCCATCTTCACATGGCGTTCTCCCTGTGTGTGTGTCTCTGCAAATTTCCTCTTTTATATGGACATCAATCACATTGGGTTGATAGGGGCTCACCCTACTCCATTGTGACCTTATCCCAACCTAACTGATTACATCTGACCTTATGTGCAAATAAGGTCACAGTCTGAGGTACTGGGAGTTAGGGCTTCAATATGTGAATTTCGAGGGTGGGGGGACACATTCAACCCCTAACAGTAAATAATCTCATAAAATAAATCAGCATAATTCTATCTTTACCTACCCTGAAAGCATCTATTTACAACTTCAAATCTCTATCTTCCTGTGCCATTGTCATTAAAACAGGAAATGGGATCCCATTACTTTTGAGCATGTAACAAATTCTTAGGGAGGCTTGTGGTCCTTACAGGAACAATTCTCTTCTGAAGGATTAGTGGAAAAGTGTAAGCAGAAAAGACTTTGTTTTTAAAGGAGCAGACACTAAGAACACAGGTTTCTAGACTGGCCTCTGAAAGCTAGCTAGGCAAACACCTGAGTTGTTCATTAACCATGAAGGGCAATCGGGTTCCACGTGGAAGCTGTGGAAGGTAGGGCATCGTAGGTTTCCCCTCACTGCCTTCAGGGCCGCTTGGCCTGAAATATCACTCAGCACAGGGGCTTCAGGCCACAGCTTTGTAGGAACCCACTCTTCTGTTTCAGTGACACACTTCTCTATGTCATTCTGCAGTTTTAGAATAGCCCCATCTGAATCTTTACGTTTCTTTTTGACTTTTTAATTATATTCTCTGAACAAGTTTTGCTAAACTCAGTAAATGCACAATGTCAGAAACTATTGTTACAGAACAGACTGGGGGGTGGGCTGGAGGATATAAAAAACACCCCCCCCTTTTCTCTGGGGGTTCCTCCTCCGTACTAGGTTTGATTTGTCCACCGCCAGAGGAAAGCGGTCTCTCAATGCCAGAGATCCGTGAAAAGGAAAGGAATTGTTATTTATTTACAAGTTATGCAGACTAAAGTCCTTTAGAATACCCACAAATGCACACAGTCCTTCCTTCTCCCTCTGCCCAGTCTGGAGTACTGTATCTCAGGAAAGAAGTAGAAGTCCGTGATTCAGGCTCCCGGCACCATCCGTGTGGCAAAAGGGAGCACTTCCAAAGCCACGTGGTTCCAGAAAAGACACCAAATGGCTGTCACACCTGGGTTTAAATCCCAGGGTCAATCTTCCTCTGCAGCCCCATTTCCAACTCCTTCCACAATTGGCCACAGCTGTCACATTCCAGGCAGGTGTGGCCCTGTGGTGTGGAGCCAATCATCTCAAAGCTCTTCTGGACCCCATTACAAATCCCTATTTGGGGCCCCCCTCTTGGCTGCACCCTATTACACTATTATTCAAAGTCTTGACAGTGTAGACCTAATATTTCAGCTACAGAATAAAACAATAATGTCATGTGAGAAAATGGCTGATTGAAAACAGGCTAACTAGAGTGCATTTTATGATAAAAAGCCATATAAGATTGTCATCCTATTCAGATAACAATATGAGCATATAATACACAGAATTTCCAGATAATTATTTACTAAATTATTTCATTTCAAGGAAAAATTGACTGAGTCATTGATGACTTCTCTGTAACAGAGAACTTAGTTAATTCACATTCTTTCACTTTTAGATGGGGCATATTCTTTATTAATACAAAGATGGCAATAAATATTAGAACTCTTTTGAACTTTTATGCAAAAAAAGTAACTTATTATAGATGTCATAGCTTCTTTTTGTCTATACCAAGTATTTTTATATTTGGTTTCCTTTCTTTCCATTTTGCTTTTTAATTTTAAAAGCTGTTCTTTTTGCTTTCCTTTGCTGGGGGCGGAAATTGGCGATCTGAACTGGAGTGGAGCGAAATGAGAATATGAAAAACTAAAACAATCAGAAAGCTTCAGATAACTGTGTGGAGGGCGTCTGGTTTTAGTGAAGATGTGGAGAGTTGGAACCGTGCTGCTTTCTGCCAGGAAGAGACGAAGTATAGAAAACTGGAAACTCATGACTTCTCTGGAGCCTATCAGAGAACTGGGGTTGCAGGACAAATAACTAACCTGCAATCTGGGGAAAGACTGGCACCTGCTTGGAGAAGCAAGACCTTAAGATTTGTTTACCTGGAGCAGAGACACTACTGGACACCATATTAGCTATGGATATGGACTAAGTAAAATCCTTAAAATTCATATTCTTAAGTCTTTAACCCTTAATGTGATGGTATTAAAGATAGGGACTTTGGGCAGTAATTAGGTTTGGATGAGGACTGGTGCCCTTGTAAGAAAAGACCCTAGGGAGCTTCTTCTCTGACCGTAGAAGCACCCTGATCTCAGACTTCCAGCTTCTATAATTGTGATTCTCAGCAGGTCAAAAAGAAAATGGTCTGTCGCTGGGAGGAAATTATGCCAAGTTTCTATTCCAAGTGATATCAAGTGTTTATTGGACATTTTAATGAATGGGCAGATAGGCTAGAGGTGCCTAATGTCATCATGGAAAGTTAACTGAGTGCCACTTCTGGAGCTCATGTCATGGTGCCATACAACAGTACTTGAGGCAGATTTCTGGGACTAGGTGACCCTGGAACTATCATCAATCTCAAACACTCTGCATAACAACGGAAGAACTGGTTATGTTAGTCTCAGATTGGATGTCTTAGAACCTGAGATAGTATGAAAAAACCTCAAGACATGAAATACAATGGAGAAATCCCTCGGTGGTGACCATTTGTGAGGAATATGGAAGCAATGAGGAGCTTTTCTCAATTTACATTGAATGTTCAAGATTAAATTCCTCTCCCACCATTATCTGAAGGTCCAAACCCTGCAGAATTAGTTATATCTTAAGTCTTCCTAATGGATGGTATTTTTATATCCAGTATTCACAGATCCACATTGTTTTGGCCTACCTAGCTGTGTTTCACACGCACAGACCTTGGCATGAAACTGAAGTGAGGAAACACTGAGTTCTGGCAAGCCATTCAGGCTCTGTTACTATTTTTCCCTTTTAGCAAGTCTACAGAATTGCAAAGCTTAAATATTAACACTGTTAATATTTAAAAATGCCTTGCTAAAAAGTAGTGAAAATTCTCAGTGAATCTAACCCACACTTAGCACATACATACCGGTGCGAATAGGAAGTGCTTGACAAATTGCTAATTTTTGATGGTGTAACTAAAAGATAGGACAACCTACAGGAGGGAAGAATGAGCATGTGCTTTGTCTAATTAAAAAAAAAAATCACAGGATACTAACTGTGAAACCCTGATTAGCCATATAGGCAAAATCATCATTAATCAAAAGATGATCAGGTTAGATCTGGCTCAAACATCAATTTTATATCTGCAGTGTTTGATTCATTGTCCTTGAAGGATTTCCATCAATAAGATGTTACTATGCTTTAAAATAGTTCCAGAATCAGAGGGAGGATCACAGACAGTGCAGAGAGAGAATCACTTGGTCTTCAGCAGAGTGGGGACTCCCGCAGCCCTGTGAGAGAGAATCACTGTGTGACTTTAGCAAAGAACCACCACTCGGCTTTGACAGAGTGGCGACCTCCCTCCTCGCAGCCATTGCTGAGAGAGGACCACAGCCCTGTGAGCGAAAACCACGCGGCTTTGCCAGAGTGGGAACTCCCTCAGCCATTGTGAAGAGAGAGGACCACTCAGCTGTGGCAATAGAAAGGAGAGTCATGTAGCTGTGGACATGTAAGGGAGCCACACGGCTTCTCCAGAGTGGGGACCCCTGCAGCTTTAGAAGGGGGGACCACCACCCGACTTTAGCCGAGATCCTGGTGACACAGCTGATGGTGCTGGGAACTGAGGGAGGCCTACCAGCCGAACACGGATTACTGGGAAGAACTGGGGGTTACCTGAGCCACTGACTTCCATTTCTTTACCTGAGATACAGTACCCCAGACTGAGCAAAGTGGGGAAGGAAGGACTCTGTGTTTGTCGGCATTATAAGGGACTTTGAGATTTTGATGAAGACATTAGGTCACTACTTTAAGTCAGTATAGCATTAAATAAACATTTCCTTTCCTTTTCATGGAAAAAAAAAATATTTCCAGGATCAGTGGTATCACCACTTCCTGTGCTAGGGCCACAGCTCCCATAATCAAAGTGTGAAACTGCTGGTGCTCAGTGTTGTCATTTCACCTCAGTTGCTGGCTCTCAGCTGGCAGGAAGTGTTGATGCTTCCCTGTCAGTTATTCTCCAGTAAGGTAAATGTGCTCAGTAGAATCTGAGATTTATTCATGTCACTCCTTGAAAAAAAATATCAGGAGTTACTCTATTAAAAGTAACCACTAAAAATTTATTCAGCACTCAACATCTGCCAGTCATTGTGACTTATGCTTCTCAGCCACGATCTAGCATACACATCACACCAAATTTCTCAGGAGGTATGATCATTACCCTAGCTTTATTTGAAAGAAGCTACAACTTAGGCTTATGTAAGTTAACCAGAATCACAGAGCTATTCACTTAACTTCTTCTGAATCTCAGGTTCCCCTTCTGATAAGAATTCTTATCAGACTAAATACTCTGAAGGGTTGTTATAATGAAATCATGTATTATAACGCTTTCCACAGCAACTGACACACATTAGGCATTCAATAAAAGGTGTTTGATACAACAAGAATGTTTTATTAACTAGAATATACCATGGTCTCAAACAGAATCATAAAGATAACTCAAGTAAGTATGTGTAAAGAATGTGGAAAAATCTGTTTTAAGGTTATCAACGTCTTTAATCACATTCCTACAGAGATTGAAAACTTGCTTTCACAATGCATTTGACAGCAAAAAATAAAGTGCTCTTTTATCCCCCTCAACCCACAACACTCTGTGTGAGGCAGTGATGTCTGGGAGCAAATGCTGAATGAGAGAAGAAATCATCAGAGTGCCCAGATGGAGAATTGTGAAAATAGGCCAAAAGCTTGTCAAAATTTCAGCATGGTTTTAAAAAATCAAAAAAAAAAATCATTTAACTGCACAACTCTAAAATAAATCCTGACAATTTCCTTAAATAAGGACTGTTTCTACAACAGACCTGGTTTTAAATATATTTTATGAATTCAATTGTCTAAAATCACCTTCATTCTGCAGACTACCATATTTTTTCCCAGCAAACTATTGTAGATAAAATCCTTATAAAAGCTTTCTCATAATATGTTATTTAAGAAATATTGACACTTGCCCAGAGTTTTGTCATTTGTGTCACTCAGTTCACAGAGGCAAACATTCTAATTTAGGAAAAGCAAGGGAGAGCCTAGACTTCATTTATTCCTTCTGCACATTTCTTCTAAGTATATGAAACCACTAGAAAGAAACAAACTTTATATTTGCACTGACAAGCAGGACAAATAAGAAATATTTGCCACAATTCTCCGAATACCCTCAATAGGATACAGAGGAAGAAGAAGACAACACTGAAAGAACTTCTCTAAATACAATCCAATGATAAATTAACCTAAAATACATCTAAGGGAAACCAGTCTTGCTTCTTCGACACTTCCCTTGAATTGATACTAATTGAACTCCAGTATAAAAAGGCTAGGGGTCCCACAGCTTCACCACCACCCCCGAGTGTTATGTGTGCACCAACTGCAGCATAAAACTGAAACAGAAGGGCCATTTCTTTGTGGGAGATCACATCTAGTTCGAAAAACATGAACATGTATTGCTGGAAAAAAGATAAACCAAATCAACTTAAAATAAAACAACTAGCATCCAGAGTAAAAATAAAATGAAACAAAAAAAAAAAAATAGGGAAATGTGCATGCGCAAACTCCAGATCAGCCCCATTATCCCAACTTTGTGGAATTCCTTCCTCCAACCTCCCTTCATGTTCTCTGAAATATTATAGCACCTTCACATTTGGGACATTACTGTGAGTCCTGAGGTTGTCACAGCTTCTGAGAACTGTAGCGCCAAATCCCAGGACATCCTCCCCACCCCCAGGTTAATTTGAAGAACTGAACTTTGAATTAGAAGTACTCCTCCAGCACCTCTCCTGCAACACTGTGGGTTTTTCCCACCCACAGAGTGGGGAAGTTGGCCTGTTTGGGAGATGCTCTAATTTTCAAAGCAAGAATCCCCTTTCCTGCTTCTCCCCTTCCCTCAGTTCATCACCATTGGCTTGAATGGCTCTTAAGGTGAAGACTGTACTACTTTCCCACAGAGGGTCCTGACTCACCAGGTACTGGAGATGGTTCTACCAACTTTCCCTCTCATGGAGTAAATGCAGTTGGAGCCTCAGACCCTAAATGGCTGTGGCTCTGAAAATCTTTGAGATAGGAAAACTATAAACATTAATAATTTGGTTGCTTTGACACCTGCTTCTTCCTATTTCAGCCCTTCACAGTCCATCAGCTTCAGTACCCACGCCTAGTTTTAGCATTGCTAAGAACACCACAAGGGTAAAGAACCAACAAAAAGATGGCAGATTTACAGGTGGTGAGAGAATTCAGTGAATTCCTATTTACTCTGAAAGAGGTTTATCTAAGCCTGCCCTTTCTAATCCCTTTTCTGTTGACTGAAACACACAGATGTGTGAGCCAGCCTTCCAAAATGCAGGTGTGGCCCCAAAAGATTTTCATTTTCCTGCAGTAAGAGCACTCCAGCAAAATCCATTGGAAGAACCTTGAATCATTGACTTCTAGTAAAGAAAAAATAAATGAATAACAAGCAATTTAAACATATAAGGACAGCAAGGAATGAAACAAAAAGGAAAAAATCAATGAGGAAAAACAATTAAAAAGAAAGCTAAGAGAAATAAGCAAAGAAAACAAAAGGATTTGTATTCCTTCAACCTTTCCTTATTACTGTTTTTGAAATCTAGCTATATTTTTAAAGGAGGGTGGGAAGGAATTTATATTTATTCCCCACATGTCAGATGCTTTTTTGTATTATTCTCCAGTTTAACCCTGCACCCCCATTTCCCAGGTGAGAAAACTGAGGTTTCAGAAGCCAAACAGCCATAAATGATACAGCTGGGCTGGAACCCCGGGCTGTCTGTTGGACTCAGATGCCCATGTTCTTCCCACCAGACACTTGGAGGTGCCTTAAATCAGCTAGTCAGTTGATGAGTAAATGAGTTTTCATTTTTGTGTGTCGATGGGAAGGAAATGCAAAGAAACCAGCGATTTGGGGCCTCTGGAGTGATTTTAAGATTCTTAAGCTCATTCTAAGGTGTGCCGTTCCTATTCACTACAGGCATTTACACTGTAGAAAGCACACACCTTTCTTTATACTCTACAATCTGAATGGCATTGTCCTCATTTGCTTCTTTTCTAGCAAGCAATCAGCATGTTGAAACAAAAAATTCAAGTCCTTCTTCAAATAACAACTCCTGAGTAAAGAAATTTGTTCTTCACTCATTCAAACAATACTGACTAACACTTAGCCTTTGTGAGCAATACTGGTCCAAGCTGCTTATGGTGTCATTTCTTGGTCATTCACATCTGGAATTTAGTAATTATGTGAATATTTCGGCATTTAAGATAATTAAAATAAATATTGCTACTATTTCATTTTCCAAGATGGCTAGAGAATTTGATAGTCACTTAACAACACATTCTGCATATTTTAACATAATTCCCTTAGTAGACAACATTGTAGGTAAAATTCAGTTCCACATTGAAGGGCATCAACTCAGTGATTCCATGAGTCAAAATTCCACTTTTCAGTCTTCCTGGATTCTACTATTCAGTTTTTCGACTGAGGTGGAAGTCTCAGATTTTCCCTGCCTTTATTCAATTTATTTCAGAAACTCCTAGAGACTGACACGTATGCTATTGGGCCCGTCTGTAAAACACAGAGCCATGGGTGATGTCATGGCACATTTTTATTTTATTCCACAGTAATGAGAACTATTTGGAGAGGCATAGCGATCACGCATGTATAGTTGTGGATATTTTAGGTGGGCCCACCAAACAGGCAGCTTAAAGAAATGGTGCCTGGGGATTGGTTTATGCCCCAAAGCCATGAGATGAGGGCACTTGGTCACACCATGTCAATACCCAACTTGTCAACCAATATCTTTTCCACAATGGCAAAAAAAAGAAAGCCCGTTTTTATGAAGAAAATGTAGCCAAAGAGCAACAAGAGACTGCTCCACTCAGACAAGTAATTTCACCTTTCCCCGTGAGCATGCCCCATCTTTTTTAGCTTCCCCAACCATGACCTCCTAGATCTGATCAGCTCATCATGGCCATGAGGTTGGTGGGATGGATTCCCTCTTCACTGTGAAAATCATATTCATCACATCACTCAGTTCTTCAAGTGGTATTCCTTTATATTTTCTGAAGGATTCCCATCACTTTCAAATTATATAAACTTCTTAGCCAAATTTCTAATATCTTTCATATTCCAGTTTCACTGATCTATCACCCTCTTTCCCACTGCCTAACAAGTTCATTTCAGGCAAGAGGGCTTCTTTGATGGGCTCCATTGAAATGTCAGGTATGAGGATGGGGTTCTATTTTAAAAGCCTTCTAAGTGTATCCTTGAGAAAAAGCAGAGTTTTGTAGTATAATCAACAATGTTCTAGTTTGGTTCTTGGTGTTGCCTGTGAAATTTAAATCTCATAACAATGACTGATGTTGCTTCTGTGAAATTTATCAGAAGACCCAGGCTTAGTGAATTATGGACAGAAAGAAATCTTTTTACTGCTCCCAGCAAATATTTGGGAGCAGACTGAAAGGAGTCTAAAACATCACAGCTTAAGAACTTTGATTTTGTTTGGTTAAGTTATAATATATGTGCTATTAACAAATCACTGTGCCTTCTTGTTTGTTGTTCAAACAATCCCTGTGAGGCTGGTTGAACACAAAAGTCCTTATTTTGCAATATGGAGAATGAGTCTCTGAATTTCCCAGTTTTTTGACAAGTAGGAAACAGAACTCAGGTATCCTGTTCCAGATATTGCCTAGATATGGGAAATAGGCAGTTGGAAAACCAGCTCTTCAACCCTCATTGTTATTTTAAGTATAAGAGACTCCAGGACATACTATTTTAAAGAGTTTGAATTGATCACTTTTGTAACTGTGTGTCACATAATTTCATCCTCACGCCTGTCCCCAGATAAATGTTATTTTTGCTATTCTGCAATCATTCAGGCTACTTTTGACAGTAATATTTTTTTTTCTGTATAACAACCCCCTTTTCTTGATCTTAATCCATAGAATTTCCAGTAGAGTTGACCTCAACCCCAGATCCTTTGGGTGGAGTAGCTTGTAACTCACTCCTGCCCAATGAGTCCATTGCATTCTCCTGGCTATACTGCCTGATTCATAAATGGCCATGACCCACAGAGAGTAAATGAGGCTTTTACTGGGACCATTAAGAGAGGGGCACACTCTTCCCTCTGTGAGATTTAAATGCTGGTGGAGCTGATGGAAGTCATATGAAGTCCGCAAATGAGGCAAACAACAGGGACAGCAGAGCCGAGAGATGTCAAGAAATTGCATCCCAATGACATGATTTGGGCCCTGAATGTAACCACGTATGAAATTGGCTTTACCCATAAACTTGTTTGTTACAGGAGACAATAATTTCCCTTCCCTTTAATGCATATCATTTTGTCCTTTTAGTCTCTTGCAAGCTTTGATAGAGATGTTTTGGAAGGAAGAAAAATAATAATTAAAGACATTCATGACTGTTAATTTTATCACTTGAGTTATCATGACTGTAAAGATGCTCCAGGATTACAATGAATGTCCTGGCCCACCACAATGAACACAGCTGCCTCCTCAGCCAATTCCCAACCCCCAGTCACCTGAAACTGGTCTCTCCAGAGAAGCCTCATGCAAAGCTCCCTATAAGATCCTTAATGAGGAATATACAACTTTATTAAATCATGACTCACACAATCCCATTTCATATTTGGTTCTGAAAGTACCAAAGTCTGGTACTTTCAGATGATCATCCAAAGATTGAATTGCCAAAAATATTTATTTGCAGAAAACAGAAAGTAGAATTAAAATAAAATAAAATAAAATAAAATAATAAAATGGGAAAAAAGATAATTACTAAAGATCCCTAAAGTCGTCCCCCCATAAAAAATTTTGAAAGTCAATCAAACTCTTTGTAAAAAGCTATGAAGTTATTTTACTGTGCTTATTTTTATGATTTTATCACTTGAGTTATCATTTATTTATTGTATAGTTTAGTCTTTGTTTCAGATATGTAGCAATAAAAGCAGTTGATATATCTTAAATACGTGTGCATTTCTTATAAGGTAACCCTGATTGTGGCTAAAGCAGGGGTGTCAAACTCATTTTCACCAAGGGCCACATCAGCTTCGCAGTTGCCTTCAAAGGGCTGAATGCAAATTTAGGTCTGTATAAATGTAACTGCTCCTTAACTAGGGGCAAGGAGGTTGGTGCTGCCACTGGGAAGCAATAAGGTGCAAGGCAGAGGGCCAGATTTGGCCTGCAGGCCTTGTGTTTGGCACCTGTGGGCTAAAGTCTTTAGTTATATAAACAATTAGCTTTAAACATGAATATTTACACAAAATGAAAATAAGTTAATTAATTTGGATAATTATTTGCTGCTATGAACATTAGCCACCCTGAGCTTTAAACAGCACCAGAGGTATTACATAGTGCAGTTAAAGAGTGAGTGGAGAACCGGCAGGGTCAGGATAGAGCTCCAGCAGTGGGGGAGGCCCACACTTCATTATTCCTAATTAGAAAAGGCTCAGTCTGGCCCTGGCTGGCGTAGCTCAGTAGATTGAGCTCGGGCTGCGAACCAGGCATCACAGGTTCAATTCCCAGTCAGGGCACATGCCTGGGTTGCAGACCACAGCCCCCAGCAACCGCACATTGATGTTTCTCTCTCTTTCTCCCTCCTTTCCCTCTCTAAAAATAAATAAATAAAATCTTTTTTTTTTTAAAGAAAAGGCTCAGTCTGTAAGTCAGCACCCTCATAGCCATCTATCCCTCACCCACATCTGTTGGGAACCGCCCTGACTGGTTTCAGAAGCTGTAACCGCCCCCCAAGGCTAAGACTGAGTGGGTGACCTTTGGACCAGAAGCCACTAAGGACACAAAGCTTACCTCCCTGGCAGGGGCGTCATTTCTGCTCCTTTTACTTACCCATAACTGGCCCCCAGTGCTTGGTTGGTTAGCCAATGATGGGTAAGATTCCCCAAAAGGTGAATGACCTAAGACAGGCACAATCACATGGGAGGCCCCCGAGGAAGGACTTGGGGGGCTACAGCAAAAGGAGGTGATGGACCCTTGCCCCCCGGCTTTCACAAGGCCTGAGTCCTCATTGTCTGTGAGAAAACCTAATCTCTTGGCTGCCTTACTTCCCTTGCTCTACCTCAGCCTGAAACATTGACAGAGGGTGGTGCAGCCCTGTGCTGGGAAGGGTGGGTTCCCTGGGTCAATCAGGCGTAAGAAAGAATATGTAAAATCCTGTGAAACCTACATTTTTTTTAGAATGTTCTCAATTAAATAAGCATCCAAGGAAGAAGTAAGTTTGTTCCTCAAAGTTTTATAGCTCTTTAGCTATCTGATCCTGACTCAAAATAGGCCCTCAGAGTTCTTTGTTATCTATTGTTTGATCCTTACTGCCTGACAATGATTAATGAGCTTTACCTGTATTCTTGTGCAAACAAACCCAATAAAAGCCCATTGAGGAGAAGGCTCTTGACCCTCCTCCTTTGAGAGATCGGCCACCTTTCCTCCCCAAGCAGATCATGTCTTGGTAGACTTATTCTCATCTGTGGCAGCCGGGGAGGCCCTGCAGGCAGAGCCCCTCCAAACACATTGACTACATCTAACATCCAACCTGCAGACTGACCTGCCTCCTGTCCTGTAGGCTTTCACTACTTCCATTTCCAGGAAAACCTTAATTTGAGGAACTGGCACTGGAGGTGTTTGATTCATCACAATCCACATTTCAAAGATTGATACCTGTTACTGAGGGATCATGAAAACCTAAGAAGAAAGAATTTTTTCTGGGTCTCTAATTTTTAAGTGAAACTTGCTGGAGACCTTAGGACATGACATGATTTCCTATTCTCTCTTTTATGCATTAGAGTTAAACATTAGGGTGTACTTACAAATGGAGTATATAGGTACTATGTTTACAATGCTGGTATTTTCTTCCTCAGCCTCACCCAGTAAACTAGTACTAGTTTTCATATTGCCCTGACATGTCACTCAAGCTTGGTTAGTCCCTGCTTTTCTTATTCTAATCCTGGGATCTCTGCCATTGAGTAGGTAGACACACTGTTCCTCTTCGCACAACCAAAAGAAGGACAACAACAATTTAAAACAAAAAACAATCAGAACTGACAGAAAATTGAACTGTATGGAAGTCTGATAACCAAGGTGTTAAAGAAGACACATTCATCCAGACCGGTAGGAGGGGCAGAGATGGGCAGCAGGTGGAGAGGACTTGGCAAGGCAGAGGCTGGCTGGCAAGGCAGCAGCTGGCAGACCTGGTGAGTCAATGGCTGATGGAGTGGGCAGTCCCACATTCACATGGGGATAAAGTGAGAGGAACAACTAGGGAGTGAAACACACTGCACAACCCAGGGTCCCAGAGGGGGGAAATAACGCCTTAAAGCCTCTGACTGAAAATACCTGTGGAGGCTGAGGCAGCAGCAGGAGAAACTCCCAGCCTCATAGGAGAGTTCATTGGGGAGACTCACAGGGTCCTAGAACATATGAAAGCCCACCCACCTGGGAATCAGCACCAGAAGGGCCTGCTTTGCTTGTGGGTAGACAGGGAAGTGACTGAAATCCGGCAGAGAGAGGAGCAAGCACCATTGTTCCCTCTCAGACCCCTCCCCCACGAACAACGTCACAACGCAGTGACATGAGTTGCCCTGCCCTGGTGAACAACTGAGGCTCTGCCCCTTACTATGTAACAGGCTTGCTGAGACAAAAATAAAATAAAATAATAAAATAAAATAAAATAAAATAAAATAGCCCAAATGAAAGAACAAATCAAAGCTTCAGAAAAAATACAATTAAGCAATGAAGAAATAGCCAATCTATCAGATGCACAGTTCAAAACACTGCTAAACAGGATGTTCACAGAATTGGTTGAATTTGGCCGCAAATTAGATGAAAAAATGAAGGCTACACTAAGTGAAATAAAGGAAAATGTACAGGGAACCAACAGTGATGGGAAGGAAACTGGGACTCAAATCAATGGAGTAGACCAGAAGGAAGAAAGAAACATTCAGCCAGAACAGAATGAAGAAACAAGAATTAAAAAAAAAAAAAAAATGAGAAGCTTAGGAACCTCCAGGACACCTTTAAACATTCCAACATCTGAATTATAGGGGTACCAGAAGGAAAAGAGGAAGAGCAACTAATTGAAAACTTATCTGAACAAATAATGAAGGAGAACTTTCCCAATCTGGCAAAGGAAATAGACTTCCAGGAAGTCCAGGAAGCTCAGAGAGTCTCAAAGAATTTGGACCAATGAAGAACACACCAAGGCACATCATAATTACATTACCCAAGATTAAAAATAAAGAGAAAATCTTAGAAGCAGCAAGAGAAAAGGAGACAGTTACCTACAAAGGAGTTCCTGTCAGACTGTCAACTGATTTCTCAAAAGAGACCTTACAGGCAAGAAGGGGCTGGAAGTAAGTATTCCAAGTCATGAAAGGCAAGGACCTACATCCAGGATTACTCTATCTAGCAAAACTTTCATTTAGAATGGAAAGGCAGATAAAGTGCTTCTCAAATAAGGTCAAGTTAAAGGAGTTCATCACTGCCAAGTCCTTATTATATGAAATGTTAAAGGGATTTATCTAAGAAAAAGAAGAAGAAAAATATGAACAGTAAAAGGACACCAAACTCACAGTTATTAACAACCACACCTAAAACAAAAACAAAAACAAAAACAAACTAAGCAAACAAGTAGAACAGGAACAGAACCACAGAAATGGAAATCACATGGAGGGTTATCAACAGGGGAGTGGGAGGGAGAGGGGGGAAAAAGGTACAGAGAATAAATAGCATAAGTGGTAGGTAGAAAATAGACAGGGAGAGGTTAAAAATAGTATAGGAAATGTAGAAGCCAAAGAACTTATATGTATGACCCATGGACATGAACTAAGGGGGGAGGGGGGATGTGGGTGGGAGGGAGTGTGCAGGGCAGAGGGGAATAAAGAGGGGGTGGGAATGGGACAACTGTAATAGCATCATCGATAAAATATATTTTTATAAAATTAAAAAACATAAAAACCACAGTAAACTTATATTCCATTTTCTTATTCACGTAGAACTTATTGTAAGTAAATGTCAAATACCCTTTAGGTTACTATAAAAAAAGGGTCTTGCCATCCTTTTTCAAAATTTATTTTTCTATTATTTTCTAAAACATAGGCAGTAAATGTGATAATTTATGAATATCATTCTATGATATACTTAATATGCTTTTGAGCATGTTTTTATATGAAGAGAGGTAAATGTCCACCAAAATCTCCCACTTAAAAAAACATTAGCAATAGTTGCCTCTGGAGGTAAAAGATACCAGAGTGAACTTGGTAGAAGCATGAAGGAATTTTCTGATGTAATAGGGGAAATGCTCCATGCCTTGATAAATGTTAGGTAACAAAAATGTACTCACATATCAAAATATATTAAAATTTGTGTATTTCACTGAATGTAAATTTTGCATTATAAAAATGAGTGAACAAATACTAAACTCCAGTTAGTGATATGTATATTGAAGTATGTAGGGGAAGGTATACTAAAATCTAGGTTGAATTAATAGAGATAGATAGATAGATAGATAGATAACAAAACAAGTATAGTCTAATGTTATTGGCATAAACTAGTGTTGTCTATATAGGTGTGGTGATGCGCGATCACCAACCGGCAGTGGCCGCGGATCGCTGTGAATGGCTCGTCGACACACGGGAAATGAACATACACAGAAACAGGTGATTTTCTGTGGAGAAGTAGGGACGGAGTGGCCACTCTCCAAATGGAGAGCGTGTTGGCCACCCTCTCTGGTGGAGGGCACGTATTCTCGTATCCCTGCAGGCCTTTTATTGGGTTCATTTGTACAAGAATTCAGGTAAAGCTCATTACTCATTGCAGGGAAATAAGGATCAAATAACAAGGAACTCTGAGAGCCTACTTTGAGTCAGGGTCAAAGAGCTGTAAAACTTTGAGGAACAAACTTACTTCCTCCTTGGACCCTTCTCATTCAACCAAGAGCATTCTAAACAAAGCAGGCTTCACAGGATTTTACATATTCTTTCTTAGACCTGATCACCCAGGGAACCCACCCTTTCCAGCACAGGGCTGCAGCACCCTGTCATTGTTTCAGGCTTAGGTGCAGCAAGGGGAACTAAGGCAACTGAGAGATAAGGAGATTTTTTTGCAGACCATGAGCACTCAGGCCGAGGGGTGAGGGTCCATCACCCCCTTTTGCCGTAGCCCCCAAAGACCTTCCTTGGGGGCCTCCCACGTGATTGTGCCTGTCTTAGGTCGTTCCCCCCTTGGGGTATCTTACCCATCATTGGCTAACCAACCAAGCATTGGGGTCCAGGCAGGGTGAAGTAAAAGGAGCAGAAACAGCGCTCCTGCCAGGGAGATAAGCTTTTGTCTCCTTGCTGGCTTACAGTTCCAAGGTTGTTCCCTCAGCCTTAGCCTAGGCAGAGGTTACAGCTTCTGATACCAGTCAGGGTGGTTCCCAACAGTGTGGACTAAAACTCTTTCAATTTCCTGTGTGTTTCAAAAATTTTAGAATGAAATGTTGGAAATAGTTATCCCACTTTATTACACAAGGTTTGAACTTCAATATGAGCATCTTCTTAACACAAAAGTGTCTGCTCATCATACCCAAAACAATGTCTTTATTGCGTAAGACATAATATGAAGTAAGTTTGCAGAGCATAGGAATATATTAGTCTCCAGGAATCTTATGGCTGGTTGGAGACAAGATTTAAATCTGTGCTTCTCTCTTTAAAAATGAACAGCAAAGTTTGTATTTATAACCTCCTCCTGGAATCTGAAGTTCCCAACAATCTTTTTTTCCCCTGAATGCAGAGATACCCTCAGTGGGGAAAGCATGCAGGGTTTACTTAACTTAGAGAAAAGTCCACTTGGTGGAATAACTGACCCTGGGGTTTATCAAACAAATATTATTCTCACTCTGCTTGACTCACGCCAGGATATTTGTTCAGGGCATCACCCTGAGTAATGCAATTGACCGCATCACACACTTTGGTAGTTTTCCTGCCCTGCATCATCTTTTGTACAACAGCCTACTGAGAGTTTCTTTCTGACAAGTCACCTATGAGACCACACCCTCCCCACCTTCCTTCTACCCCATCTTCTCTCACCAGTGACCCTGTCACCAAGAAGATGTGTTCAATGAGTAAATCCAATACAGATGTTTATTGATGGCTTCCTTCTCCAATTTTTTAACTGATTTGTAAAATGACTTCTCTGTTCATTAAAGATGAAAGAGTTTTATCTAGCTATTTGGGAAACAGAGAGTGTATCCAAAGGTGACAGCAGGAAGGGAATGTGTTGCCCCATGCTCTTTTCCAATTTTATCTGTGGAAAACAATAAACTGTAATCCCTTGTTAAAGCACTAAGAAATGCACATCTGTGATCTGCAATAAGTAAATACTAACTCAATGTATTTTAGAGCAAAACTTGATAAGTGTCCTGAACTTTTTCAATGCAACCCAAATTTCAATTATATTTGTTCTCTTTCTCTCCCTCAAATATATTATAAAAGAATTTTGGTTTGCTCACCAAAATCTGCAATGGAAAACAGATGCAAAGTTTGCAAATATTTGAGTTCAATTATACTAATTCTTGGTGACTAGGTAAGAAGAGAATCAACACCACTTTGTGAAAGGATGTCAAAAGAGCTTAGGCTGGTTGGGTGCTGTCACTTTCACAGCTTGTTACGTGACTCTCCATTGTTAAGCAGTGCATCCCTGTCTGCTATCTCCTGAAGGCCATGAATGAGTAAGTGGGCATGTTTGTAATAGAATGCCATGGCATACAACACAGAGGGCATGTAAATTGGCTTTGCATGCCCTGGCTTTGCAGTGATTAGCTTCAGTGTAGTTTTGATATGAAATTGATAGTCAGGAATGAGGTGAAGACCTGTGATTTCCCCAAGATTTCTCCAGTGGGTGCAGAGGTTGCACAGCAGGAAAGAACATCAGCCGAAGTGTCCCAGATATTGTGCTGCAGGAGGCAAACAAAAAACAGGGTAAATCAGCCCGGAACATCCCAGTGACTTTGGAGAAAGTTGAGTTGAGTCATTTGACACCAGGCTGTTGGACTGTATCATATCATTCTGTGTCTGGAAACGGTGTGAAGCAGGGACACATGCACACATTGGCACATATTCTAAATGTTGTCCCTAAAGGAGGAAAGAAGCTGGAGGAGCTGAGTGGAAATGCCTGTTCAGAAAAGGCTATTTTAGACGAGGACTTGCAGAAGAAACGCCAAGGAGTTTTAAAAAGTCAACACGCCTCACGGCTGCCTCCAGGCACTCATTTCCAAAGAGCAAGGGGCCCAATGTTCTCTCCAGCCTGGCACCCAGTTAGCTTTTCACCTGAGATAAAGGTCAGGGTCACATCAGGCCATCTACCCAATGGCTAACAAGCCGCCACTCTGCTTCATTTTAATCATGTGTCCCCCACTAGACCTCCTGTGCTATAGCGGGCAGCAAGTAGCAGGGGAGAGTCCGGGACTCTGGAGGAGTTATATACAATAGCACCAGGACTCAATGACAGGAAATGAAGGGACACAAACTCAGAGTGAACTGGGAGTGCAGACACAGGAAACCCAATGCAGGAGACACAGAAAAATGTGAAATAAATTTGATTTATTTTAATCAAAAAGTGCAGTGGAACTTTACTTGCTTGCAATAATCATCCCAACTAAATGCCCTGCTGTTTTCCTCTGAAATGCATGTCCTACAGAAATGTCAGGTACTTATTTCAGTACCATGCATCCTAATGCCAGAGCACATGGAAGGAACAATTGTAGAATAGTCGTTTTAAACTTTGTTTCAGTATAGATACATTACATTGCAGCTGCGGGATAGCTTAGATGAAATGTAATCATTTGACAGACAAAGGGCTGGGGTATATGAACTGACTGACTCATCAAGTTCACTGTCAGTGACAGAATGAAAATCATCGCCTTGATGAATTGGTTTGAGTGCCTTCTGAATCAATTCAGAACCAGAGTGCATGGGATACCTGAGTTACCCCATCCTGGGAAGTGGAGGTATTAATACTCCAGCTGCTGACAATCAGTGGTTTAGGGCTGAACCAGGGTGGACAGTGCCCTAGTATTTCTAACCTGTTGTGGGCAGCAAGCTCTTGAAGCCAGAAAAAGCCACATGGCAAAGAGATGCAGATGCGAGCTTTTGGAAATTAAACCTTCGTGCACTAAACCAAGAAGAGGCAAAGCAATCCAAGCAGGTATAACTCCTAACTCCAGTCTACTCCATTTTAACTAGTTAGAAATGTGTTATGGCTCACTGAAAAACTCCCTTCTTTCTTTGTCCATACAGACTCGGAAAAGGGAAAACGTATATTCCTCCAATCTGCAGTTCACCTCCTTTCCCCCCAACCTTAGCTCTGACTCCCAGGATCTCAAAAATATCTGTTTCTCCTCAAGAAAGGATAACAGCATCCATTGAAACCACCCAAATCACTAAAGAAAGGACAATCATGAAGGGAAAATAAAAATGACTTTGGTTTCAATGTTGTTATAAAATATTCTATTTCCAAACTCCCCAAATACGAGCTGGCCTATGTGTGTACTATGAACTGCTATAAGAGAACGCACATCAATGCCCTTTTGCAGAACATTCCATGGGAATTGAATCAGATAAGTTCCCAAGGGATCTGAGCCCTGGGCTCTGTTCTTGTTGTTGTTGGATATGGGAGAAGGAGAAAATGTCCTGTGGATGCCAATGTTGTAAGGGGCCTGAGTCCTTTGCGATCAGTCAGGTCCTGGAGTAAGATCTGTCAACATTTTTACACTGTCAAGTTCCACAGTGCTTAGTAGAAATGAAGAGGTG
>PVIA01010605.1:0-50514 GCA_004024845.1 Tonatia bakeri
GTGACTTGCTGGGAGGCCAGGGAGGGCCGCATCTTGGAACGCGAGAGACAGACAGACATCTGAGTGGTATTTCTATCAAGTATTCCATGTATGTTTTCCCTGAGTGAGTTATTTTTATCCCTGTTTTCTCCGATTAGAAAACCGAGGCTTGGAGGGGTTACATTTGATCACCCGCAGTCTCTGCCTAGTAAGTGCTAGGAGGATAATCTGACTCCAAATCCTTGTAACTGAATTGTGGCTGAGTTTTTGTGTCATGAACTTGTATTTCGTCACCTTGCTAGGTTCACTTACTAGTTCTCAGCAGTTTTTTCTTTTTCCTGTAGATTTTTTGTGAATCTTCTATATAGACAATCATGTTGAATTCAGATAGGGACAGTTTTCTTTCTTAATTTCTCACCTGTAGGCTTTTTACTTTATTTTCCTTGTCGCACGGGTTATGAATGTCGGCACTGTGTTGAGTAAGACTGGCAGGGTTGGCAACGTGTGTCTCCTCAGCCTTTGAAGGGGCATGTTCAGTGCTTCAGCAGTGAGGGTGGCGGTCATTCCAGGTCTTTCATGAAGGGTTTTGCTGGGTTGCAGACGCTGCCTTCCATTCCTGGTCTGCTTTGGGTGTTTGTCAGGGGTGAGTCTTGTATTTGATTAACACGTTTTGGGTTTTTTTGCCTTTTCTACATCAATTGATATGACCTTGTGGTTCCTCTCCTTTACACTGTTCATATGGTAAATAGTGAATTGTACTCATAGGTTTCAGAATATTGATCTAGTCTTGCATTCCTGGGATAAACATTATTAGGTCGAGATATGTTATTTGTATTTTTATATCGATCTATTGATCTGCTTATGTCTTGGTGACAATGTTTGTGTCCTTTTTTCCACGAGGGATATTGACATGCATGCTTCCTTTTTGGCACCATGTTTATTTTTGTTTCCTAGTAACACTGGCCTGGTCAAGGAGCTGTGCAATGTCCTCCCCGCTCCGGTCCCTGGAGCTGGTTGTGTGGGCGTGGCACACTGCCTTTCAATGGGGAAGTTTCCAGTCTCTGGGCCCCAGGGGTTCGTTTTGGGAGGCTTTTTACTACAAATTCAAGTAACTTAATCGTTATATAAATATTCAGGTTATCTCTTTCATCGTGAGCAAGTTTTGGAGCTTTATCCTCTTGAGGAGTCGGTCCGTTCTATCTCAGTCCTGAGGTTTACGTGCGTAGAGCAGATAGGAGATTGCGGGCTCCTCATCAGTTATCCTTTGGTGTCTGCAGCGTCCGGACTGACAGCTGCTCTTTCACTGCAAATTCATTCGTCGTTTGTGTCTTTTTTCTCTGTAAATCTTGCTAGAGTTTTCTGTTTTATTGATCTGTCAAAGAAACCAGCTTTTGGTTTCGTTTATATTCCTTATTGTTTTATGTTTTCAATTTTACTTATTTCTGCTTTTATCTTTATGATTTTCTTCTTTCTGCTTCCTTGGGTTTAATTGTCTGTTCTTTCTCCAGGTTTGTAATGTGAGAGTTTAGCTTATGGACTTGAGACCAGTCTTTTTCATTGTACGTATTTACCATTGTACATTTTCCTGTAAGCATCATGTTAGGTGAATCCCACAGGTTTTGATATGCTACCTTCTCAGTTTTGTTCTTTGTAGGTTTTCATGTCCTGTTTTCCGCAGACTATTACCTGTAAACTATTAGAATCCACAAGGGAGTTCAAAACGGTGATCTTGCCAGGGTCATAATACCGTCATTTACTGCTAATGGCAAGTTCATGCCACGGCACTCATCCACACCGCAGCGGCTTCTCACGTGCTGACTCCAGTTCAGGCCTTGTTCTCACACTTGCAGACACAGCTCTGAACTGAAGTCAGGAGAACTCCTGCCGTTCAGGAGCTTGCACCTTAGTGGGAAGATAGGTAGTAAACACAGGTACGGCACGGTTTTAGGGAGTAATTGATGATACAGAGAAACTTGTTAAACCCTATCATTGCAGTTACTAAGAGTGACGTTTTAGACAGCTAGATGGGGCAGGACTTGCGAGGGAAGACCGGATGAAGGAAGGGGCCGCACTTGGTCACGTGGAGAAGAGTCTTCACAGCAGCCAGAGCCAGTGCCAGTGGGGCTCAGGCCCAGCAGCGGGGTGTGCGGAACGAGGAAATGAGTGCCATGACAGGCAAGGGCGACAGGGTGGTGAGGCATGGCCAGAGCTAGAGGGTGTTTCTGAATTGTGTGGTCCAACCACCAGTGACTAATTCCCACCCAGTCTAGACAGCTGGGGTCTCAGTCTTTCTGGGGGGGCTTATTAAAGCCCATCCAGTAATTGCGGTTCATGAAGGTCTAGTTGGGATCCGGCCGGCCGTCTGAGCTTCGGTCAGGCACCCAGCTCAGCCTGGGGCAGGGAGGTCCCTGGACCATGCTGGCAACATTGCAGCTCCTCAACTCTGCGCTGTCGCTTGGCATTTCTAAAGGCAGTGTGGCACGATCGTGAGGCTGAGACCACAGCAGCCGCGTCTGCAGACAGACAGGCAGGCCTGCAACACTTGCCCACCGCCTTGCTGCTGTGGTCCAGTCCTGTGACTGTGGCAGCCACCACAGGGCCTCCATCAGTAGGGTTTCTCGGCGCCTGGAAGCACTGGCTGCTGGAATCACAGGATCTTCGTAGAAAGGAAGGAGATGTGTCTGTTGGAAGAGGACTACAAACAGACAAATAAACAGACGATTTTAATTAGTTAGCAGCAAAATAATTAGTAACAAAACCACCTCTGGGCAAGAGCTGGAGCAGGCCTCTTCATTCCTGTGTTGAGGTTCTGACCCCACCAAACGCTTATTATTTCTCAGGTTTTAGGGTCCTCCTTGATACTGTGCCCCTAGGACCTTGGGGACCTGCGATAGTTATTTCCCCACAATTTATAGGGAGAATGGAGCCCCGTTGCTTGGGAGATTAATTAACTTGTCAGACAATTAACCAGACAGGCTATAATTGAGGTTTCCATTTTATAATTGATTTATCACTTTGTAGCCTTTTGAGTCCCAGGGCTCAGGACGGAGGGACTGGTGTGCAGGGAGAACCTTCAGACGGTGGTGGGAGGTTGAAAGGAGGTGAGGGAGTTCCTCCTGGTCCTGCAGGAGCCCTGCAGCCCCACCTGGCTGCACAGCAGCCTCCAGGTGTGTGAGAATTTCACTTCTGCTTCCCAGCAGCACACTGGTCACATAGTTCATGCTGCATCCTCACAGCCTCATCCAATCTTGTATTGTTTGGAGAAGCAGACTCCAACGGTTGTCCAGGAGGACTCCTACAGGCCCAGGGCCACCCTCCTCCATGATGAAAGCAACTAAAGAAATGTCACACATTATTAATTAATGCTGAGGCTGCAACTCAAACCTGCCTCCTTTGTTTTCGGTGAGACTCCATGGTCCTTTCTGGGATGCTGCACCCTGAGAGCAAAGCCTGGGACGGGCTGCACAGACGCTGGTGGTTTTTCAGCTCCGTCAGCAGTGGCGTCCTTGGGTGGCACACCAGGCAGGCTGCGTCCCCAGCACCATCCCCAAGATTCGGCCTGAGGAGGACTAGGGTGGGGCTTCACAATCTGCCTGTTGAATTAATCCTTGAATTCATAGGTAGTCCAAAGATTCAGCATTTAGGTAAGGATAGGTTTCCAAACTGAGGATGAGATTTGGGGCTTGGCCACCAGGTGTCCTGTCCAGAGGCTGGAGACAGTGAGCATGTGTTTTGTGTCTTCTGGCTTTTTGCCACACAGCTGGGTACCAGCCTGGGGCCCCAGGAGCCTGATGCCATCTGGGTTGGGTGCTTCAGTCAGCCCCATCAAAAGGCCGGGGCCACAGTTTCTTCTGCTCCTTTGGGTGTCCTCTTCCTCGTTTCTTGCAGGCCATTTGCTGTGGGTACATACATGCGCAGACATGCACACACTCACATGCTGTTTCTTTTCATTCATTATTTCCTGACATCTCGTAAGATGTTTTTTTAAGGCAAGACCTTCTATAAAACACCCTTTCCGCCCCACTTTGCTCCCATTCTCACCTCTCTCCCAGCCTTCACTCCCAGTGACTGCCCTAGACTTCCCAAGCAAACGTGTTGCTTCACCAGCTCTCTGAAGTCCTACCAAGTGTCATCAGCCGAAGACCCCAAGCTTTGAGAATCAGCTTAGAAAAGTGGGCTTCATTTAGGGAGCTGTGCCTACTCTAGTGCATTTCCTATTAGGAAGTTCACACCATGTTCAGGGTGTGGGAAAACTTCACATAACAGGAGTAACTTTCTTTTACTTGCTTCAAAGCAAATGGCTTTTAAATAAAGCATTACACATGTCTTGGAAGCCTCTTCTCCACCCCACATTCATTCCCCCCGCCCCATCTCTCCTGCAGCCATCATCATCCAAGCTGATGGGCCTCCACCATGTTTTTTAATGTTTATTTCCTGTATCCATAACAACATACCCTGTTGTTTTTTAAATTGTTTCTAATTCATACTAGTGACATTCTTTACCTGTCATTCTTCAGGACTTACAGTGATTCTTCAACTTGCTTTCTGCACTAAACATTGTATTTTCAAGATTTATTTATTGCCTATTGTAGGTCAAGGCCAATCATTTAACAGCTGTAGAGTATCCCCTCTGCACTTGGCCTTTCCCTGTTTGGGGCCTTCCTGTCAGGACCATTCCTTCACTGTTCGAGGTCATTCTCTAGTGACCACTGCATCTGGTGTCTTCCGTGCCTCGGGTGCAGGGGCTTCTTGGGGGTGAACACCTGGACGGGGTGCACGTCGTCCAACGTCTCTACTAAGTGCTCGTACCAACCAGCCTATCAGGACACGAGCTACCAACTATAAATTCCATCAAACACAATTTTAGTCTCTTGCCCAGCCAGAGCTGGGAGCAAACTGCAAATTGTTCCTCATATAAAATCTTCATAGGATGACTTCGGCTTAAATGGACAACCCACAAAATGAAGGAGTGAGATGATTTTCAACTTCGAGAATGCAGGTCCTAAACACACAGTAAAACCTTGCTGACTGCATTCTCCTCCAAAAGTGTACAAATCAGTTTAAAAAGAAAAGGCAATAAAAATACAGCAGAGTCTATTTTTAGTTGCAGCTGTTAGACACAAAGGCAGATGAATATAAATTATAGGTTGCTAGGTCGTGACCTCTTGATCAGATCCTTTGACTCTGAAGATAGGTGAGGCATCGGAACGGGCACAGCACTGAAGTAAGGGCATGTGCTGACGCACGTGGTGCCGCTGAGGTCATGCAGACTCAGCTGCGTTGCCACTCCACTTTCTGGTGGTGTAACCGATGCCCCGCACGATGCTCCCTCCCCCACGCTGTTTTCCTGTCACCGCGCATGCAGAGATAGGCTTGAGGACAGCCCCCGTTTGGATTACTGTACTGTCTGCACCGGAGGAGCCTCTATTAACGAGGACTTGCAGGAACTGAATAATTGGTGCCTGTGTGTTTCTGAGCTTCATGATCAGCAAACTGGGTTCTCGTCTCTTTCTGTCACTTTCTGTTTACGGCGTCACCTTGGTGGCTGCTGTTCGGAAGGTCACACCAGCCAGACTAGTTGCAGGAAAGCTGAGAATCTAGGGCTCCGCCGGCCTCCGTGTCCCCCAGAGCTAGCTTGCAAAGGCCAGGTGTGTATCCGGATACAGCTGGAGTAGTTGTTGACCATCTGGTACAAGAAAGCACCGGGCTGCGGCTAGGCCTGTGCAAAGTGGATGAAAATGGTGTCTCTCCCCTCGGCATTCACAGAGCACACCTGGATCACTAATGCCTACCAGAGCGGTCTCGAGTGAAAAGTGAGCCAGGGGACTGCCACAGAAGAGTCACCTGATACTGTCCTCGGCTCTCTGAAGAGAGAGTGGAACACAGAGCCCGAAGAGAACTCTTTGTAGCAGATGCAGTGCTGAGTGACTTCAGTGCTGAGTGACTTCAGTGCTGAGTGATGGTGAAGCACTGTGTCTCCACAGAGAGAGGAGGGGAAATGCAGGCGCTCGGGTCCTGCCCCCTCAAAAAATACTCCAGCTGGCTTACCATCTCCAGCTGGGGACTGACAGTCTGCATTCTTAGCCAGTTTCCCTGGGTCAGTGATTCTCCAGCTTTTCTTGCATGAGAATGGTGGAGTGTCTGTGAACGCACAGGTTGCTGGCCCCTGGTGGTTTCTGATTCTGGGATCTGAGGTGAGGCCAGAAATGTGTGTTTCTGTGAAAGTTCCCAGATGCTGCCCATCCAGAGCCTATTCTTGGAGAACCATCGCCTTGGGAGATTCTTCAGAACAGTAACATTTGAACACTGCTTACCTAAGTAATTATTTGCTCTTGTCACCCAAAGGTGAAGATGTAAAAAAAAAAAAATTAGCAAAGAGGACACAAACTAGTAGTAGGGGTGAAGACACACCCAGCAGTCTCACCAGCTGGCAAAGGATACAAAATCTGCACCATGCACCTATTTTACTGAGGAGAGACTTCCTTGACTGGCTTCTAGAATTGTCACAATGTAATGGGTGACTTCATACATACAGTAGCAACTTGCAAGTGACAGAAACATAGAATGCACCAGAGGCTCACTACACATACTTCCTATTTAGGAGCCGTTCCCCTGGAAGGGGCTATGATCTTGTCGAACAGGGGTCTGAACAAGGGTGCCTCTTGGATAACAGACCCCTGTACACGGAATCCCATACTCGAGTCTCGCCGTAGTGATGTGCTGGGCTTCATGCTCTTACAGCTCTGGAGACCAGATCCCCTCCGAGTGTCAGCGCTGTGGGCTGAGGGACCCAGGGCAGATGACTAGAGGGATATGACTCACAGATACTCACTTTAAAGACCTGTTAGGGCTGAAAGGTCTCGAGAGATGATTTCATCCCTTATTTTATGGGTTAAGACACAGAAGTCGACAAGGGAAGTAGCTGGTCTGGGTTTACGAGATAATTCTAAATCCCCAGACCCTTGGGAAAGAGGATTGATAATGGGGAGGCACTAGGCTTGGCAAGAAATAAAGCCCAGGACAGGAGGCATGAAAATACAGGATGACAAATCTAGGAGGGCAGCTTCTTGCCTGGCGGTGCGAATGGATGGTAGGGTGTGGACAAAAGGAGGGAGGAAGGAATAAGCAGAAGTGAGGCAGAGAGCCGAAAAGCAGTGCAGATCTCGACATGCAGTCATTTTACAGAATTAGAACAAAACAAAGAGATGCGAGGTGGAAGGGAAATTGAAAGTTACCTCCCACCGAGGTGATTATTTCTCTAAGCCTGACCTGTTGACCGAGGATCTCAGAATCTGCAGATGTTAGGAATTCAGATTCCCTGGCCCCAGGGACCAGGAGTCTCCGTTTTTCACACTGATTGCACAGTTCTTACACACAGTATGGCTGCGAACCACCGCTGTAGCTCATCCAGTAGAGGTGGCATTTCTCCCAGAAAATGCATCATCTCTAGATTCCAGCTTTAATGTGCGTACTTGCAAGGACAGGGAGCTCATTCTCTCAGAGATTGGCTCATTCTGTGCTCCTCTGTGCTGTCTTGGGTTCAGTTGTCCTCCCACCCGCCCCCCATTTGTGGAGGGAGGCTGTGTGGGTTCCTGCCTTAACCTCTGCCTCGTGGTTTCTTTATCTAATAATTGCAGGTAGTAATAGCTTCCACCTTCTAGGGCTGTTTGCAGGTTTTTATTTAGCTGATACAAGTAAAGAGCGCTGCATGGTAGCTGGCGTGTAGGAGCAGCCGGGCTGGCCATGCTCAGAAGGGCCCTGTGTTTGATTTAATGCTCTGCTTAATGGTTTTTCAACGAGGGGCCTCACATTACCCTTTCGCACTGGGCCCCGCCAACTATGTAGCGACTCCTGGGAAGACCCACTATATGCTAACGCTTATAAACTGTCACAGTTGTTACATTTTCAACAGTTGAAATCATTAACATGGTTATTAAAAAATATCTTGGCTTCAGGGCCATGTGTGACCTTCATGGGAAGTCTTGGGTGTCTCCCTCGCCCAAAGCTCCACCCGTGAATGGGGGCTTCCCCAGCACAGGCACGCTGTCAGCAGTAGTCACAAGCTGCCAGACCCAGCCCTGCCCACCTGTTTTGAGTACCTGGCCTCACACTCCGATCACCAGCCCAGACTGTCTCAGAATAGTAATTTCATTTGTGGAGTCATTTTCCACCCTCTGCACGGTCTGCTCCAAGACATGTCCTTGTTTGTAGTCTCAGGAGCAGTGTGGGAAAACAGGTTTTTGAGAATCAACCCACTTTCTTCCCATCGACCAGTTTCACCCAGCAGGGTCTCAGTCAGAGGTAGGCTTGGTGGGGCAAGGGGAGCTTTTATTGGATGCTGATGCCAAGACATTGCTGCCCTACTTTTGTGTGACCCGTATGGGCCCGGGTGAGCCTGTGGGCAAAGAAGCCACTTCACCTGAGCCTGAATCTTCTCACAGCTCTCACCCTTGGGCTCTGTCCTGACCTCTGGCCAAATTCTTCACCTCGAATCTTCTCCAAGAACTTAGAGGCAGTGTGTGCATGTGGGACACTGCACGTCTGCCAAGATGACCACATGGTCGATGGGCAGAATAAGGTGATGCCCCGAGGGGTCAGTCCAGCTGCTGCAACGTGCTTGGGAAGCTGTTCTCAGAGAAAGCAAAGTCAAACCACCAAACCTGACCTCAGGCCCTCTCCTTGGGCTGGCCTCCAAACACCCTGTTCCTCTCCAGTAAACTATGCCCTCCCCCGGGTGGCCCCTTGTGCCTTTTTCTGGCTTTCTGGCATTCTCTGAGCCTGCCACGGCAGCTTGCAGCACTGGACGGTGTGTGCTTCTGTAGAAGTGCTTGTCCCCTCCAGCTGGAGGAGTTCAGGGAGAGCACACCTGGTTTCCATGCATCCGTAACAGTGAACAGCTTGGCGGGAACATGTGGTGGTGGAGCCTGGTTTCAGCCCTGTAGGGGGAGCCAGGCTGGGCCCGAGCCCTTTACCCCTCCCGGTGGCCCCTGAGAACACCAGCAGCCTGTGTTTACTGTCCGGGAAGGCTAGCAGAGCCCATAGGACAACGCTGATCCCGAAGGCAGATCTGAGACTCCTCCTTGTGATGTCTGAGCTGACGTCAGCCATTCAGTGGAATTTACTTAAAAATAAATAAAAGTTATACATTTTCTTTTCCTGTAAATAAGATAAAGTGATGCCCCCTCATCCTGGCCTACCTGCAGCAATGTGCTGGCTGCTGGCTTCCCAGCAACTGCTGTCCCCTCCGAGACACATGCAGCCCTGTTCAGGGTACTTTCCCGTTCCCCTTTATCTCCTGTGCCCAGCGAGCAGCTTCATGGAAATCCCTACCCCCAACCCCACCCCCCACCGGGGTCCCGAGGTCCTGCCCACACTCAGTCTGGCTGGAGGACAGCAGACAGTGCCTCCGGTTTTTATTTAAGAGGTGCCACAAATGAACGTGGACAGGAAGCACCAGCCAACTGAAGGAAGGGTCTCATTCTGCTCATCTCTTGCTAACAAGCAGGTTTACACTCCAGGGCTCTTCATTCTGAAAGGACTCTAAGAATCACACCGACTCCGTAAATCGCTGCATTGAAGAAAGAGCAGGAGAGTGAGCGTGCATAGGGGAAACGGAGACCAGATTTTTCACTTTCTCCTGCAGACTGGAAGCCATGGGAAAGCCGGAAAGCGAATGGCCTTGCTTCCCTGCTAGGATCTAATTGGTCCCTTGTCTTCATGGTTCTTCTTCCGGTAGCATTATTGCTGTGCGGTGAGGGTCTCTCCCAGGGGTGCAGGGCCTAGGGCGTTCTTTAGGAAACGCTCATGGAGGATGACGTGAATGGCAGCCTTCCCACACGGCCTGTTTCTTAGCCCATCAGATACGGGCGGAGAGCCTGTGCAGGTCAAGACCACATCTGGACCACAGCTGAAGCGAGCCAGTGCCAGCCCTCATGCCTGCGTGTAGTCTCTCCAATCAAGCCCTGATATGTTGACCTTGCCTTTGTGTGCAGTCCTAAATGTCCTAACCATTTCCGTGAGATTTCGTGTGTTTTGATGGTCAGCCAGGCATCTGCCCCAGACCTCCTGCTACGTCAGTCTTCTCAGGCTGATACGACAACGCTGTAGATGGCCTTTCCAGCATCGGCCTTCATCCAGACGCCTTACAGCTTCCTTATTCCAGCCCTGCACACTCACGGACTTCCAGAAGGGGCTCAGGCCTGCCAGCCTCTCTCTCTCTGCTTGTCGGGGAGAGAAATCCTCTAATGCAGGGGTGACAGACTCATTTTCACTGGGGGTCACATCAGCCCTGTGGTTGCCTTCAAAGGGCTGAATGTAACTTTAGGACTGCATAAACGTAACTACTCCTTAACTAGGGGCAAGGAGCTCTACGTTTGGCCCTTCGAAGGCAACTGGAAGGCCAATGTGGCCCCCAGTGAAAATGAGTTTGACACCCCTGCTCTAATGGGTCTGAGGAAGAATGGAGTCCTCGGCACACAGTGAGGCCGTCCTCATGAGTTCTAGGGCTATTAGAGGCATGAGTCCGCGGGTCAGGGTCTCCACACAGCTGACATGCAGAAGGGAGCCTGTGTTGGGGCAGCTGTGCTGGGGGAGGGAGTGCGTGTAGGAGGGAAGCACTCAGTGGGGTTCAGGCTGATGGTCACAGGCTCGAAGGAAGAGAACCTGTTTTCCTTTGCCTGCCTTATTTCCTTCTCTCATCTTGGGGGAGGTCCTGTCCTGAGGGTAAGAACCCCACTGGGGATTTTGGAGCAGGTGCCTGGGAACTGGCTCCTCAGTTGGCTTGTTCCTGCCTCAGGTGGAACACTCAAGGGGGACTTTCGGGTTTCCCTCAGCTAGCACATCTCACCCCAGGTGGAGAAATGCTGCAAAAGTCTGAGCTGGTCACAGAGAGTGCGTTCAGTTCTGCACTGAGTGTGTCACTCCCGGGTCGTGGTCCATGTTCTTTGGAAACCTGTCAAGCACAGCTAAGGTGGTGGCACTCTCCCGGGCTCTGGGTGGTGCCCTGTGTGCTGGGCCTCTGAGGTCTCCATGCATGGTTTCTTCCGTGAGCCACAGACTGCTGTCACCCTGATTTCATGGACAGTGAGGGGTATAGCAGTTAAGTACCGTCACATGTGGGGCCCAAGGAGAGGCAGGACGTGAAGCCACCTCTGTCTGCCTCCTGAGCCCTGGCTGTCCACCGTGAGACTGTGCCGTGGAGACTCACATTTGGTCCCTTCAGCAAGCTGCTGTCACTTGTCTGTGGAACGGATGCTGAGGCAGGTCCTGAGGACACGGAGGTGCAATTACAGGACACGGTGCCGGTCATCAAGCCTCACAGTCTAAGGAGGGGACGTAGCGTGTGCTACCTGTGTGCCCACTGTGGCCACCTTTGTGTCATCTGCGGCTGTCCTCCTGTCTGCCAGGCTCAGCTATCCCTCCAAGCCGTGGCTGCCTCAGCCTCCCTCCCTCATCCTTCTGACTGTCATTTTGGTGTCGTAGGCAGATAGAATACAAGAATGCCAGGACAGAATGTGCCACAGAGCTGGAATCTGTCGAACAAACTGTGTGACAGCAGACATGGTGCGGGTGACAGCTGGCAAATAGCAGCTGATGGCCCCTGCCCAGGCTGTGCACAGAGAGAGGGCGTGCGGAGCAGCATCGTGACGGCTGGTGGGAACGCTGCTCCGAGCCATGAGGCCACGGCAGGACACTGCGCCGGGTGCTCTTCCTTGTTGCACTTATGAAGCCCAGCCTTTCGGAAACTGAGTCTGGGCTTGTGCCTGCCTGGGGGTGCACTTGGGACGTGCCGCACAGAGAGGACCAGGTTGACTCAGTGTCTTCTTAGCCATGATTCGAGAGTAAATGCTTGGCAGAATTGTTCGCTGAGGACGAAGGGGATGGGGGAGGCCCACAGCAGCTCATGGGCTGCGTTGCTCTCACCTCTAAAGATAATTACAAAGAAAACACCAGTTAAAATATCTAATGTTTTATTCAATATTTCAGTGAGTTTCAATTACTCCCAATTATTTTTGAACAGCTTTCCTATTCAAAACAATGATTGTTCTCTGCAATGAGCTTCGAAGCAAATAAATTGTGTGCCATGATTAGTCACTGCGTCTGCCACAGGCCTCTCTCCCCACTCCCCCCATCCCTGCTGCCTTTACATCGGCAGCTTGGTTTAACCCTTTGTCTGACCCCCACGTGAGCGACCATGCTCACTGACGTCCTGGAGGTAGAAACAAACATAACTCCAGTCGCCCTTGAGACAATTATATTCATTAAAAATCAATGGGGATCCAATTACTAGAGGCAGGACACTGACTCACTTTAAAATGCATCGAACACCAGCTCCCAGCCAAGTGACAGGCCCATCGTCAGGACCTGGCAGTTGTGCCAGGAAGGGAGATGCTTCTCGTCCTGTGATCGCGTCGAGCCAGCCACAGCCTCTTGTCATTAGTATCGTCATCTTGTGTTTGTTGTGCCACTTCCTTCCAGGCTAAGTGTTACGTTAAGAGTCAGGGAAGCTTCGAGGAATAAGGATCCCCTCCCCCCATCACCGCTCAGATAGAGTTGTAACTACAGGGTGTCTGTGCCTACAGACACGTGTGGCTGTCATGAAAGGAACACGAGCTGGAAGAGACAAGCCCGGGTGAGGCTCTGGCGGCTTGTCTGACTCTGTTCTGCAGCAGGTTTCGTTCGATTCAGTCCTGCTCTCAGCCCGAGGGCACGGAGGTGGTGGGTTCACACTTGCCCTCGAGGAGCTTGGCATGAAAATGGTGGTTTGTGGATTCATCATAGTCACCAAATCCACTATTTAGTTACCAATTTATTTAACAGGGGCGTTATTTATGGAATCCTAGAATGGCAGAGCTATGGTCCTTACTGGTGCTGGTAACCGTTGGTACAACAGCATCTTTGCTACTTGGTAGCACCTGAGTTATGTTCATTACAACTGACTCGGAGGGCCGAGCTCAAGGAAGTGGAATCCGTAGGTGGCTTTGAGCAGTATGGAGGTTTTGCCGGTGTGAATCCTTCTGATGCACGAGCACCAGGTACGTATTTGCATCTTCTTCGTTGTCTTTCGTCAGTGTCTTACCATTTTCCAGGTATATATCTTTCATCTCCTTGGTAAAGTTTGTTCCTAAGTATCTTACTGTTTTTGATGAGATTGTGAATAGGATTGTTTTCTTAATTTCTCTTTGAGAAATTTTGTTAGTATGTAGAATTACAACTATTTTTCATGTTTATTTTGAATTTTGCAACTTTATTGAATTTGTTTATTAGTTCTAATAGTTTTTTTGTGAAATCTTTAGGGTTTTTTGTATTTAAGATATCTGCAGACAGAGACAATTAAATTTTTTTTTTCCTGATTTGGATGCCTTTTTCTTTTTCTTACCCTATTGCTCTGGCTGAGACTTTCAGTACTGTGTTGAGTAGGAGAGGTAAGGGTGAACATCCTTGTCTTCTTTCTGATTTTACAGGAAAAACTTTTAGCTTTTCACTGTTGAGTATGATACTAACTGTGGCTTTTTCATACTATGCTGAGGTATGTTCCTTCTATGCTAAACTTTGAGAACTTTTGTCATGAAAGGGTGCTGAATTTTTTCAAACACTTTTTTTTTTGCATCTGTTGAGATCAAATGATTTTTATGCTTCATTCTTTTAATGTGATGTATGACTGTTTACTTATTTCTACATGTTGACAATTCTTGCATCCCAGAGGTAAATTCCGCTTGATCATAGTGCATGTTCCTTTTAATGTGCAGTTGAATTTGGTTTGCTAGAATTTTTTTGAGATTTTCTGCATTGATATTAATCAGGTATATTGGTCTGTAGTTTTTTCTGGTTGTATGCTTATGTGGCTTTGGTATTATTGTAATGCTGACCTCATAAAATGAGTTTGGGTGTGTTTTCTCCTCTTTAACTTTTTTGGAAGAATTTGAGAAGAATTGGCATTAATCTTTCTTTAAATGGAGGATACAGTTTACCCACGAAGCTGCCTGGTCCCGGGCTTTTCTCTTTTGGGAGGTTTCGATCGCTGCTTCAGTTTCTTCGTCACGATTGCTCTGTTCAGGTTTCTGTTTCTTCAGGACTCAGTGTTGGCAGAGTGCACGTTTTTACGAATTTATCCATTTTTTAGGTTATCTAATTTGTTGGCATATAGCTGCTCATGAGAGTCTGTTGTGATCATTTGTGTTTCTGTGGTGCCAGTTGCAGTATCTCCTCTTTAATGTAGAATTTTGTTTTTGAGTCTCTCCCCCCCCCCCCCCCCCCCCCCGGTTATTCTAGCTAAAGTTTGCCGATACAGTTTGTTTTTACAGACAAACCAACTCTTAGTTTCACTGATTTTTTTCTGTGTCTTGCTAGTCTCTATTTTATTTATCTTGGGTGTTGGGTTTTTACCTTGTCCCATAAGAATGAAACCTCGTGGGACCCTGCGGGACACTTTTCCTGTGGGTGTTTTTCTTAGTAACTCTCAGCCCAGCAGAGCAAACTGTAGATTTCAGCTGCTATATGTTTATTTGACTTACCGCAGAATGGAACAAAAAAGTGAAGAAAGAATGTTTATTCACTCATTCACTTTAAATTATTTTTAGACAACTCAGTTGTGGAGAAACCACTCCAGAAATAAATTCTGCTTTATGTTCTGCAAATTGTGCATTCACCCCCGCTTTCTTCAGCCTTCTGCCGAAGACTTACTTAATAGGGGCAGCTCTCCCGAGCCCTGCCGGCCTGCAGAACTATGAGAGCTGCTAATAAACAGCTGCTCTGAGCCACTACGTTTTGGGAGTGGTTCTCACCTGGGGGAGATTTTGCACCTCTCCCCACCAGGTGACATTTGAAAATGCCTGCGGGCATTTCTGGCTTTCGTGCTGGGGGTGGGATGCTAGTTTCTTTCTGAAGGGAGACCCAAGGATTCCACTAAATGCCCTGTGATGCACAGCACAGCCCCCACTGCAAAGGACAGCTGGGCCACAAATGTTCGTGTGGGTGGAGAGACTTATGGTTGATGACCACAGTCACTGCCCTTTCAGCTTGTACTGTCATTACATTATTTGTTAAAATCCATTGGTCAAACTTCGAATCCCTCCCACACACTCCGGCCTTCACCTTTTTGGGTCCCGACCTGACTCGTGTGCACTGCAAGTATGTGAGGAGCTTGTTACAATGCAGGTCCCAGGGTTCGACCAGAGATCGGTCGACATAGACTCACAGGAAGTACAGCCCCCAGCCTGCACTTGCAGTGAGATTCTTGCACTGAACACTACTGCGTGGAGGAGGCCGCCTTCCCCATGTCTGGTCCTGAAAGTCCTCGTTTTTTCCCCCCCAAACCCTGTAAATCCCAGCTCAGACCCTCACCCACAGGAGATCCCTCTGACCCCTCTCTCTTCTGGCTGTAGTCGAACACTAATGTAGTACATGCTACTAATTCATTTTCTGACATTTAGTTACATTTTCAGGTCTATTAGTCTGGTATGGTTGTAAGATTCTCAAGGTCAAACACCAAATCACGCACTATTTTCAGACCACCCGAAGGCCAAGCACAGCGCCTACCGTAAAATGTGGTTGGAAATCAACTCTATTGACTTGTTTTCATGCAGTTTTTGTGAAACCATGCAGGGATTTTATCCTAGACTTTTTCTAGAGACATTTAAATTTCACAAATTCCAAGGAGAAAGTGTCTTGCTGATGTTAATCAGATATGATCTTGTAAATGGTGGTGAATCAGCGGAGCCCAGTTCCATGGGCTCAGCAAGAATAAATCAGAAAAGGCCGCTGACCTCACCAACAGCCCAGAGGGGCTCTGCTCTCACTCCTCCCTAGACTCCTGTCCCTTCCTTATCCAGCCAGCATTTCTGCCTGCAAAGCGTGTGAGCTGCTGGTTCATCAAAACAGGTCCTGTTCAGCAGCCAGCACTCTCTCCCTAGGAGAAAAAATTTGAGGGGACCATTGAGGTGAGAAGTTCCAGAAAGGCTAGTCAGTCAGAGGCTGGTGACAATGTGTGGGAAACTGCGCCCAAGTCAGGGAGAGGCGTGCCACAGAACTGTGGCAGACCGCCCTGTTTGCAGATCAAGGAGGGAGGCTGTGTGACCCGTCCGTCACAGGTTCCTCCTGTGGTGCTCTGGCCCCAGGTGGGCCTCAGAAGGGTTAACCGGCCACCTGTGCGCAGGATGCTGGAGAGAGACGGAGCCTGCAGCTCAGGAGAAATTTAAGGAGCCACTAGGCAGGATGATATTAGCAGAGTCACAGCCTTCAATAATCCCTTTTTCTTGTTAGTTAAAGCAGTGAGAATACCAGCTGCAGCAGTCAGAATCAGAGTTTTCGGAACCTTGAGAGTGAACAAAGGCTCGAAGCCGTCAGGGAGACTTTGTTCAGGAACGAAGGCTAAGTGTCCCCAAGAAGGATGCGTCTTGTGGTTTTACGTGCCCCACTCCCACCCACCTGTCCGCTGCTCCAGGGCAGCTTGGCTGTGAGCAGCCTGCACTAGCACGCAAACCGGAACCCTGGCTGCCACTGCAGGCGCGGGCTGGGCTCCACTTCCAGAGTGTGCCGTGCCATTGCCTAGCCCGTTCTCTGGTTCTCTGGGGGACCTCCTCCCCCACACTCACAGGCTGTTTTGTTTGACCAGGCTCGGAACTCACTCTGTTCCAATAGCTTCTTCCCTGGGGCCTTTATCGAAAGTAATCAGACATACATATTTAACCTCGTGGTTGCCTGAGGCAGTGGGTAAAGACTGGGACTGAGAGCAGGTTAACTACAAACTAGAAGGGAAAAGCTGGAGGAGGAGATGTTCACGGAGGCTTCAGAAGGCCCTGGCATGGTCTTGGGAGGGGGCAGGCCACATGCATGTGGGAGGACTGTGTGCGTGCTCGGGAAACGTGGGTTTTCCCGGTAAGCTCTTGTAGTGAGTGTAAGTGACCCTCAGGACTTTAAGCCACCTGAATAGGTAGAGGTGACAGTAATTAGACCTGAGCAACTGGGGTTTGGGATGAAAGGCAGCGTGGAAGCAGATGGCAGATAGGAGGGAGAGAGTCCTCTAGTACAGCCCTGGGAAAGATAAAGGCACTTCCCTGCAGCCTGTTGGGGAGGAGGGGCTTAAATGTGGGTAATAAAAAGGGCTGATGGAACTAAATCAATGTGTTTCGTTATACGCTGGTGTGACATTATTACAGGCTATTTGATCCTGAGTCTGAATTGGGAAGGGTCTTGGAAAGTCCCCGTGGGGACTCAGGGGGAGTGTCCCCTTAACCAGGGTAAATGGAGTAACTCTGTGGTCTCCACGGGAGGGGTTCAGACGCGTGAAGTCAAGAGGAAGTTTTTTTTCCTCCCCTAGTTACAAGTCTGGGTGTTCTAGAAATATTGACACTTTCAGGAGGCTCCAATAAAATGTTAATTGATAGAATAAATAACTGCACTTGAAGGTAATAATGCCTGCCTAAGCCCTTTTGTCCTTGGGGATGGGGAGAGTGTGAAAGTGATTTCTCTTGAATGTTAGCCACATCACAGTTTATGTTGGGAGGGGGGAGCTTGGAAAAATCAGACCTCCCCCCTGGGGGGAACCAGCAAAGTCAATGATGGCTTCTTCGACGTATTAAAATGCTAATATGTGACATTTTCAACATATGAAAAGCACCAAAGCCTGAAATGAATTAGCAAAACACAAAATTACATGTCAGCTGATTATAACATCTTATATATTAAAAAATATCGTATGGATATGTAGTAAGGAAACAGAAAATAAGAGACTACGGAAAGAAATAACAAATGTACTTGTCAGAGTCCCTTTCGATATAACCCCGTGAGTGGCTTGGGCAGGTTGATAGTAGTGTCCCAGTTTTACAGATGAAAAATTAATATGCAGAACAATTAATATAGTTTGTCCAGAGATATGGCATGGATAAGGTCAGGGACAAGGTTCCAACCTGGCTCTCTTGACGCCTAAACGCATCAGTCCCCACGACTCAGTGGAATATAATTTAATAGTTTTCTATATCTTTTGCTGAGGTACTGACTCATTAAAACTTGAATGTGGTGGGTTTTTTCCTTCTGCTCACCATCCTCATGTTGAATCTGCCCTTCCCAGCTCTTAATAGTGACAGATCCTATCATTTTCTATCACTTGCCATCATTAAAAAGCCCAGTCTAATCGAATGTCATCTAGCTTTCAACCTTAGCCTCATACCCTCATTAAAGGTTTATCATCTTTCCTTCCTCTAACATCTACCAGCCTTCAACCTGAGAGACGTGCAGCCCAGAAGAGAGGGCATGAGGGGCGTAACGGGAAGTCTTCTTCCTTTCCTCCTGGCTCTGGCTCCTGTGATCTAAACTTGGGCAGAGGAGCGTGAGAGAAAAACGAAATGCTGTCATATCCCTAGCATCCAGTTGGCTGTCCTGTTTTAGCTCCTTTGTCACAGACTGCAGACGTCCTTGAAGATTATGTTAACTTTTAATTAAAACATGTGCTGGGCTATCTGGGTGACCAGCAGGTAAAACTAACCCTGCCTTCATCCGCACACGTTTGCGCGTGAGGCTGAGGTCACACGGGCACCAGGAGCCCTCCGAAATCCTGGAGCAGGAATTGACGAGGGAAAGCCAGGTGATTCAGGGGACGCTGTGAGGATGGCTTAGCTACGGAAAAAACATTATGGGGGCATGACTGGTTGGATGGCCCAAGGATAGGACAGGAAGGATTCAAAGGAACTTGCTCGGCGGCCCTTAGCTTCTGTATTAACATTGAAAATAGAAACTTAGTTTCAGTAAAGGAGACCCATCCATCTCCCTGAGTTAGTATTGTTGATTTCAATGTAACTGGTTTCTGTAGATTTGTCTGGATTTATTGCTAAGTTTTATTTGGTTTTACAGTTTTGTAAGTGCAGTAAGCATAAGGCATTTGTACATAATTGAGGTTCGTACATATTAAGTAACTTCCACATTACAGCCTAGCAGTATTTTATGTCAGGGTTGAGAAATCTCCGACAATTTTGAAAAAGGGATGTGGAATATTACTCAGCGTTGCCTGTTTGCCGTTCGGTAATTGGGTGTCTTTTAAAAATGATCTCTTCTACCTTTTTCTTAGGGACTTAACACGTTTAGAATTCCGTCCTGGAATTTTGCCGAGATTATTTGAAAAGGAAGCAGAGCCAGGTCTGCACTCAGTCAGGTTTAACCGGCAGTTGCTCGCACATCTTTGTAGCTGTAAGCTGAGGTGCTCCGTGACTCTGCTCTCTGGAAAGGGGGCCTTTTCCTTCTCCAGCGTCTGGTAATTGCACATGCCCAGCACTACTGGTGTTTCCAGAGCAGTGTTCTATTTAGTAATTTCTGAAACTATTGATAATAATTTTTCTTTGAATTTGCTTAGATTTTAATGTGTATAATTTTGTCTGCAAATAATAACAGCGTTTTCTCTTTTCCTTTACAATGTTAAGATTTTTTTTGTCTTTTTTATTGTGTAGGAACTCCAGTATACTGTTGAAAACTGTTTTGGGAGTAAGTTGTACATTTTCATCATTTAATATGCAGTTACCTTTTATTTTTTTAATTGAGGTTCATTTGTAAATTTAAAAAATTCGTGCCCAGTCTAATTTGCTAAGAGATTTAGGCATGCATGTTTAAATAATGCATGAGCATTTGATGTCAGCACGTCCGTTTTCTGCATCTCCTGAAGTGACTGGTTTTCCTTCTTCATGCTATAGTTCACCTTATGATTCTTACTTTTCTGTTTGTCTGAATCCATTTTTATAAAACAAAGATGTTTTTCCACCCTGGTGTCAGCTGTTGGAACTGAGATGACATTTGTTTCCCATGCGTCCCACGGCGGCTGGCCAAGCGTCTTGCACGTAACCACTGCCAGTGAAATTTGTTGGTGACTGTGAAGGTACCGATGTCACCTTTCCCAAAGCTCAGCTCTGCAGCTGCGTTTTGTGTGTGACATGCAGCTGCCCCACTAATACTAGACTTTTCTGTCCCTTGCCTACTCCGATATTTAACCAGTTGACAAGAAAAGCAGGTTATATCCGTGCTAACGGTAAATCTGGTTGTGAGATGTGTTTTATGCAAAGTTGAAAACATGTAGTAGTTGTGCCTGTTGGAAGGGCCCGTGACTCCCTGGGTTTATTTTCTAAGAGCAGGGGCGTGGGTCTGTTTTCAGCGGGCACAGGTCATGGGGCTCCATGCTGCTGATGCTGAGGTGTGGTTATGTGACTACCTGTGTTTTGTGGTCATTGAAGGGGGCGATGCTTCCTTTTGTCTCAAGTCACACAGCCATCAAAAAGGGGAGGGTTTTCCTTGGCTCCCTACATGAGTGGCCCTGAAGTAGGGAATGGTCTGACCAAGCAAGCGAGCCAATATAACCTCCAGTTTACAATGTAGTTGGGATGATAAAATGAATCTCAGCCTGGAGAAACATCAGGAGTCTGTAAAAAACCTCAACACGGATAAAATTGGAAACCTCGGCAGAAGTGTCTACAGACAGAGACACTTCCCCCCCCCCCCCCACACCATCTTACAGTTACCGCACTCCAACATACGGGGCTGGTTTTGAAATGCAGATGGTGTTACCAAACCAGGGCTTGCTGCCCAATGCGCATAGATGCTTATATCTGACTCCAGCTTTCGAGGAAAGGAGAGGCTGTGTTGCAAGGCTGACTGGTAAGGAGATAGGAGCCTGAGCTCCAGTCTGTGTCCTCAACCCAGGGACCTGGGCGAGGTGTATGGGGTCTGGGACGTGCCGACGGGAAGGTTTCAGTAGGAAGGCAGTGGAACCTGAGGATTCAGCACCAGTCTTCCTGGACAGCAGACCCTTCCCTTCTGAAAGGGTTCTGGCCCTCAGCTTCCAGTCCTTGGGTTCTGTTGGTGGCCTGTGGGGTCGGGGGACTTTAGTTCAAAGTATTACTGGAGTCGAAGTTCTCCCCTCTGTGCACACGTCAGCTGCCTGCCTTGCGGCTTTGTTCTGTAGTCTCTGAAAAACCTGCTCAGTGTCTCGTCAGGAACACGGTAAAGCCATTTGGAGCTGGTTTTGAGGTTACAGATCTTGAACAGAATACATAAGCATTTTAATTTAATTCTCAAGAACACTCAACCCAGTGAATCTGGATTGGATTTTTTTTTTTTTCGTTCACATGAACTTGAATGTCGGAGAGCTCTGAGTTGGAATCCCAGAGCCTCGGATTACAGAGTGTTACCTCGGGCAAACCTGAACCTGTGTAAAGATCACTTCAGTGCTTCCATCTGTAAGGTGGGGGCTTGGAGTGACTTTCAGACGTATTAGGAGGATTTTGAGATTTTATATGTAAAGGTCTCTTGCTTTAAATTAGTGACCCAGTACATGGAAGTTTGTTTTTTAATTTTTTCCCTGCTACTCATCATGGGGAATTTGAAATACAAGTAATGTTGGACTCTACCTTGATTTGGAGCCCATGGGTACATACTTGTACTTTAAAGGCTGCCTGTGGGTTCAGGAGTCATTGTCTTAGAGGATAAGTCAGTGTGTTACTACATTTTGAATCTCTGATCCCTGAAAAGGGCCTGACACAAAGAACTCCTCAGTGAACATGTGTTAACTGAGTTCTAAACAAAACCCTTCTATCACCCACGAGTGACAGAATTGATTCTGCTGCTATTCAAACTGGCCATTCAGAAGATGGATTCGTGGGCTAATTATGGCTGGTCCAATTAGAGAAAAGCACCCTTAAAAAGCTCCTTAAAGTAAAATTGATTTGGCTATACTATTTAACGTGGTACAGAGTAAACTCGTCTTCTGACAGAATGAAAGCCAGGACTTAGAGATGTACTGATGTTAGAGACGTGGAAACCTGTTACGTGGGGTTTCCTGGCTGGCTCACACCCTTGCCCTGAGTTAAATGAGGGAGACGTGGGTTACTTCTGAGCTGTGTCCAGCCTGCCCTGTCTCACTTACCAACATGCTGGGTCACACTGACAGACCTGTAGGCATCTCAGGTAAGAAAACACCTTCATGCTTCAGAAAATTAAATAAATACAAGGGTGGTGGTGAGCATTCCCAGGTAAACTTAATTTGGTTTGACCCGTCTCAGTCTGACATCAGGTGATGTTGATAATGCTGACTCAGGTGTAGTCCCTTTTCCAGGAGCTCACCATCTAGATGGAAAGAAAAGATCTATCTCTGAACCAGTAGGGACCAGATGTAAAAAGTGACTGTGTGTATTACGGCTGAATGGACAGATACATGGATATGATGGATATAGTATTTTAAGATTAAGGACCGCTACATTGGCTGGGGCGGTCTTCTCAGACAGACCTCAGTCTTTTTGGAGGAGGTGCCCACCTATTTTCCCCTGCCACACTTCTGGCTGAGGATGGCAGCATTCTCACGTGGCTCCCTGGGGCCACTCCTCAGACTCAAGTGTCTGCCAGAACCTGCCTTCTCCTTCCTTTCTCTTTGGGCCTCGGGAGAGGCCGTCCTGCGGGTACAGCAGCTCCTTTGCATGCTTACTTTTCCCTGCTGTCTTCATTGAGTCTGCTGCTCGCGTAGGCCCAGCTTCTCTGTGGCCCACGGAAGCTCATTGTCCCAGACCCACAGATCTCAGGCCCAGAAGGTGGTCAGCCTCTAGCCTTCCCATCCCAGGCCACTGTGACTCTAGCCCCCTGAGAAAGCCCTCAGCCCCCTGAGGACCACGGCATTCAGCTCTTCTAGGCTCAACCCCCTCATCGTCCCTGTCTTCCAACACCATGGTCTTCAGTCCCCTAGATCAGTTGTGCTTTGGAGTCGCACCACCATTCTTTCCACTGCACGTTGTCACCATCTGGGGGGTTTAGTAGTTTAGTAGGTAAGCCAGTGTCCTCGCTGACAGCCTTGCCTGTCTCAGCTCCTGGGCCTCATTCTCTTATGTCTCCCGTCTCCATGGGTTTTCACTGGACATGTACGTCAGCTCAAGCTTTTCTGCCTCTCAACTGTCCAGTGCCAGTGCTGGACATGCTGACTGTACTGACTGGTTCTGCCTGCCATCCTGATTGGTCGCTCTGACTCCGTTCCCCTGCTGCCATCCCTGCTACAGACCTGTGTCCTTCCTCCTCAAGCCTCACTTCATCTCCAAGAAGGTCAGGCTCAGCAACTGCTGCTGATTGGTGATGAGTTTGGTCCCTGGCGTCCCCAGTCCCAGGTCTTGTCTTGGTCTCAGAAATCTCCAGCTCACATTTGTGAGTCCCCTAACTCTGTCAGCAGCCGTGACAGGCCAGAGCAGTGTGTGGCATTGCTTCATGAAGAGTGACAAGCATATTCTGTGCTCCTAGCTGTGTTTTTGAGTTATGTGAAAAGGTGACTGAATGCCATGGACTTTGAATTCAGTGCTTATGTTTGTGGATTTTATTAGAATGCCCCTCAGTACTTCTCAGAAACCCAGCAATGAAAATCTGTGTGCCAAGAAGGCATGGATTTAAAACCAGGGAGAGCCCTGGCTGGTGTAGCTCAGAGGGTTGAGCTCTGGCTTGCAAACCAAAGGGTTGCTGGTTTGATTCCCAGTCAGGGCACATGCCTGGATTGTGGGCCAGGTCAGGTCCCCAGTAGAGGGGGCAGAAGAGGCAACCACACATTGATGTTTCTCTCCTACTCTTTCTCCCTCCTCTCCCCTCTGTCTAAAATAAATAAATAAGATCTTTTTAAGAATAAAAAATAAAACCAGGGAGAGTTTTTGAGGCCTTCAGATAACGGCCCGACAAGAACACCCAGAGCCCAAGTCTCTAGGAAATAGCTTAAGGATAGAGCCTCCACGTGATTTTTAAAACATTTCTTTCCAGCACAGCCCTTCTATCTGACCTGATTAAAACGTCTTGGCATTGTTTTCCCAGCATGGCATTTAATCAGAACCCTCTGCTAGGTTTGTCCTGAGATTCATTTGTGGTCCATATGAGCAAACATTCCAGGGAGTTATAATAAAAAGAAATGCAGGAGAATTATAGCAGCTTTCTTTCTTTCTTTTTTTGAATAGTAAATATTTTAGTAATCCATCTCCATTTTTTAAAATTAGTTTATCTTTGACTCATGCATGACTTTGCTTTAGATGAAAAGCACTGTACATGTCTGAAAATCAAAAAGATTGAAAGGAGATTCAAAGAGTTATATTTCTTAATAATTGCTTCTCAGTCTGCATTTTCACTTCACACATGTAAATCTGGGAAAGCCTAAGCCAAGATCTCATTCCTGAAAGCTGATTCTGTCATTTGATGAGAGGATACTGCATAGTTCTGCATCTTGTGGAGCATGTTTTAACAGGATCTTGTTTGCTGCAGAATCAGTAAATATGTGAGAGGGTAAGTCATGTCCTTTGAGTAGAATGCCCCCATTTCACAGAGGAGAAAACCGAGGTGCAGAGAGGTCCCAATAACTGCTTAAAATCATATACAACCATATTAATGCGGGCTCCCTCTTTTCCCTCTGATGTCTTATCCCCTACACCTGCATTGCCTCAGTGGGAAGAACACCACTATTAGTGGGAATGGCCGTGACCACACTTAGCAATCCATCCCAGCCATGTCAAAACCACAGACGGAATGCACCTTAGCCTGAGGCTTCTCGCGGCTGCTCTTTGACCTCAGGAAGGACTGGAGAATGAGCAAGGTGGGCCAGCTCAGTGCTGATTTCCACTCATGTCATGGAAGGAAGTGCTCCAGCTCTATGTCCCATCCCGTGTGCTCTTCCAGAACCTGCCGTCAAGAGGTGGACCCTCGCCCCCTTTCCCCTTGAATGTTTCAAGCAACACAGTGTGGTAGAAGTGATACTTATTAGCAGCCCAACTACTGTGAGGGGACCACATCGAGAGGTCCTGACACTGCCGTCCCCAGATGCCCCACTGTCCTGCTCTCCCCAGTTCGGCTACTGTTTAATTGTGATGGCAGGAAAGATCCCAAGTCAGAAACGTACAGCCATATGCTTCCCAAGCTTCTGGTTTGTAGAAACTGAGACATAGTAGAAGAATTGTTCTTGTTTTAAGTCGCTAAGTATTGGGGGTGATTGTTGCCATGCAACAGTTATAATTAAAACAAATTATTTCCTGTGGGCCTCTGTCCATAACAGTCACAGGAGAGATTTGGAGGTAGATCTGAGGGAGTGCATTTTTATTCTTAGGATGCTGATGTCATCAGGCCTTAGGCACTGGGACAGCCTGCGCACGTTGCTGCTAAGCCGTTGGCTCCCCTTGCACATGTGGAGCAGTTTCCGGAGTTCCAGCTGCTCCAGTCTCCAGCGAGTCTAAGTCCTTGACCAGGTGCGCCCGCATCTGCAGCATGAAGGTTCTCCTGCACGTCAGCCACAGAGCCCAGGATTTAGGTGCTGGGAAAAAGCCGAGTGCTCCGGCCTGCGGAGCAGTCAACGAGGGTCCCGAGTCTACCTGAAACGGATGAATAGGGATGGGAACAAGAGGCGCAAAGAATGGCAGCAAGACAAAGGGTTCTGTTCAAGCTGCGAAATTTTATTTAAGTGGAGGGGTTACATAGGGACGGGAAAAGGGAAGTTGCTCTGATAGGTTGCCCCGGTGCGTGTTCACCATGTGCTCTTGTTAGTGATTGGTCAGTTAGGTGCGTGATCAGTACCTCGTTTGGTAGCCGGTTCGCGTGCTCTACGAATGCCCCTAGGAGGCAATGCTGGCTGCTCTGACCACAATATGCTGTCTTGCTGGTGAGTGCAGCCTCTTGAGCTGACTGCATCAGCAAGCCAAGGCCCCAACAGCCGAGGGTTCCAGTCTGTCCCTGTAGGTTCCCGTTTTCCTTCTGGATGCCAGTTCACTCCCATAGTTTCCCATTTGCCTTTGCTTTTGTACGCACCTACCTTTCCTTCCCAGCTGCTGGTCTGGCCCACGTGTCCCAGCATAGACTCCACACAGGTGCACAGGCTGCTCTTTCAGGTCTGACCCCTGCGGGGACTCCTCACGTGCCACCCGTGGGGCTCTGTTTCCGACCAACGCAGAGGGGCTCGCAGGGCCACCGAGGATGTGTCGCATGCGTCGGGCTCCTTCCCCTGGAGACTGGTCTCTGTGCCGAGACAGCCTGAGCCGCCTCGACTCAGTCGTAGTTCGAGTTAGTCAGCGTGTCCCCAGAAACCGTTTGTCTTGGGGCTCTGTGTTGCTGCAGCTGTTCCAGTGATGCAGCTGTCTGCCTTCAGGGTCGGGGAGCTGGAGTGCAGTGGGGATTTTGGAAATGTTCGTGGGGAGATGTGTGTGGATTCTGCGGGTGCCTGCACAGTTGATTCGACTTGAGTAAGATGGGTTCTCGGAAAGAACAAGTATTCGTGTTTCATGAGTCAGGAGATGAAGGAGTTTTGGTGCGGCAATCCATCTAGCCTCTCTTTATTTGGTGCCCATCACTCCGTGTTTAAGACAACCAAGACCCCTGCTCAGATCTGACGTGCTGGAAAAGATGTATGAAGATAAATAGCAGTAATACTATTAGGAAATAAGTTGACTTCATAAGCATTACCGATTCTACCATCATTAATTAGAGGCATTGTAAATTTGTGGTTTATACTTGATACAGAAGGGAGGTTGAGGAGTAGAGAAACTGTCCATATGGCATCAGACATGTTTCAGTTTGCCAGACCATTTTTCCCATTTTGTGGGATGGGCGAACCAATGGTAGATGTATTATTTTCATACCCGGGTTGCTATCTGAGCTATTCCTCGTAATACGTAGTTTCCAGAGGGATGTCCAAGCTCTTTGGCAACAGGATGGTCATGGGAATGAGAGTTCTTTAAACAGAACCTCTGGTCCCTTCCTTATTTTTGAAACAAGTAACGTGAGGCATATGACAGAGGGAGGCTGATCTTCACTTCATCATCAGTGATGGCTAAGTCAGAAGCCATAGTTAAGTTAGAGCCTGAATCAGCCTGTAAAGCCACCACCAACAGCAGGAAGATTTGTGTCCCAAGTCATGGGCAGTTGTGAACCAGAGCAGGCCCCACACAGAGGGGCCTGCACGGAGTCCTGGGAACCCCAGATTCCATGGGTTGGTGTGTTCTGGAGAGGACGGGGAGGGGCTGCTAAACCGGCACGGTTGTCTGGATAATGTCTGTCAGCTCTGCCCACAGCCCCAAGGGAAGGTGTGGTGAGAGGCCAGGGCATGGCGCTAAGTGAGCTTCCTTGGGGAGAGACTCGCAATAGTGGGAAAGAAGTGCTCGCCCTGCACGGTGTGAATCAAACTGAAATCCTGCTTTCGGGGGCAGGGAGGGGAGTGGCATACATTGACTACAATTCTCTTCCACCAAATTCTTTCCTTCACCCCATACATCTCAGATCTCTCTCCCATTTAGCGAGCCTCAGCTGCCACCGTGGCAGCCCTAGCTACACCTTCTCACAGGCCGGTTCTTCCTCTGGCGTTTTTCTCACCATATGCTCACCTTATTGCCAAGTGACCTGGAATGTCAAAGCAGGAATGACTCACGGCAACGCTGCCTTCATTGCTTACCTCCTAGCTCATCAGCCTGTTGAAATGTGCACTTGGCCCACATCACATTGCCATTAAAATTATCCTTAATAAAGTCACCTCGAGGCCTTCGTTGCCCAGTCTGAGGTTTTCCCCTGCGTCCTCACCTCGCCTCACCTGACCGTCTGCAGTCTCTGACAGTTTCCCTCCTTCGTGGAACATTCCCTCCCTTCGGCTTTCATTGCACACGCCCCTCCCGAGTTTTCTCCTGCTTCCTGGGTTTCTTCTTATCTTCCAGGGGCCCTGAGAACAGAGACCTTTGAGGTCCGATGATCCCTCGGAGGTGATGTAATTACATCTTCAGTAGCCCTTTCTCTGTCCCTGGTCTCATTGACAGAGCTCTGATTTTTGGGGGAGTCCACTCTCCCCTATGCTCAGAAGGTGACTCCTGTTCCCGTCCCAGGCATGTGTAATGATTTGTTTAATCAAGTTGTTTAATTTTGATTCCTTTCCCACTAACTGATTTAAAGATGGAAGCCTGATCCAATCATGGGCAATAGGGAGAACACTTCTAGGGCGCTTTGGGGGTAAAATTTCCAAACTAGTAAGGAGAGGGAGTGTTTGAGTTTGCTCAGGCTGTGGCAGCAAAGTACCACATGCTGGGCGACCTAAACAACAGGACTGTATTGTCTCACAGTTTCCGCCCGGACGCTTGAAATCCAGGTGCCAGCAGGGGTGGCTCTTCCTGGGGGCTGTGCAGGGTTTGTTCCCAGGTGCTCTCCTGGCTTGGAGATGGCCATTTTCATGTTCACAGGATGTTCTCCCTGCCTGCATGTCCCTGTGTCCAAATGTCCCCTTTTTATGAGGATATCAGTCATATTGGATTAGGGCCCACCTTGATGACCTCACTTCAGCTTCATTACCTCCTTAATGCCCTATCTCCAAATCTGGTCCCATTCTCAGGCATGGGGTGTTAGAATGTCAACACAAGAATTTTGAGGGGGCACAATTCAACGCATACCAAGGGGGAAACATTGCCGAAGCCCGGAGCTACAGCAGCCACATTGTAACCATGAGGAGGAATAGAGTTACCAGGGCAATATAGAGAAAATGGCCAGATAGTAAGATAACCTGATCCATGGCAGCATCTGTGATCATAGTAATATTTTAGGAAAACTGATTGGTCTGTGATACGTGCTGCTTTTTTATGGAAGCAGGGTAAAACTGCAAGCAGACTAGGTAACTATTATAATAGTCCTGGTGTAATGACTTGACCTAAACTAGTGAAAAGAAGGGATATCTGAAAAAAAGAAAGGTGGCAGCCAGAGCTGTGCTGGGGACATGTGGTTGCCTCTCCCTGTCCCAGGGATGTCAGTGCTGGTAGCTGCTCAGGTTGCAGGCAATGTAGGAAAGGACTGGAGAGGGAAGGCTAGGCCAGCTGTCACAATCGGCACTTTGTGAACACAGAGGACTTGTGGATGCAACTTTCCCTTCTTCCCGGTGGTACAGTTCAAGATAGCACCTGCCAGTCTACAAATAGGGATGTGAAGTATGTACTTTAAATCAGTGTGCCCCAAGCTGCGATTCACAGAATGTTAGTTCTGTGAGTTATCAACAGACTTGATACACATCAAGGGTGAGAAAAGAGATGTTCTGTGCCCGAATGAACCCAGAAATGGGGGCCCAAGTCCATGTTGCAGGCCTTCTAAGAGCCTTTAATGTTCTAGCGGACCTCGAACCTGGGCGTGGAGTAACTAGTATTCACAAAACTTATTCATCTACTTCACAAACATTTATCCTGTTAACTTTGTGAGTTATTAACAGATCTTATACCCATCAAGGGTGTGAAATCATTGCTTTAAACAATGATTTTACTTTAGGCTTCATTTCATTTTTTTTTCCTGGTACATCATACCCTAACGACTTGGCCTCTTCCGTTTAAGGGGCCCATTACAAATAGGATTGCCGATTCCCAGTGGCCCATGAGCCGTGGTGCAGCGGTATTGGCATCCCCGTTTAAAACCCTGAGGCAGGATGAGATGAGGTAGGCTACTGTGTGAATAGAGCTGTCCTTGAGAGCCAGGGAGGAAGAAAGGAAATCTATGAGCCTGCCTCTTATCAGGCAGCGGGCCCAGGATCCAGCCAGACCCACTGGGCACTGAGAGCTCCCATTCAGAGCAGGAGCTGCCCAAGATGAGGTGTTTGCTACAGGCAGCTCTGAGAGAGGAGTTTTCTGGGGCTCATCTTCCTGGACACATGCTGTTCTTTATTACTAGTCCTGAGGCCATGGCGGGGTCCGTGTTCTGCAGCAAGACTGCTTCTGGTTTGCTCTCACAAGGAGCCTCCCAGTTTGCACGGCCGCGAGTGCACTCAGGTGCCTGGGGTCAAACCCTGACTCTGGGGCTTTGTGGGTTTTGGCCTTGAGATTTGTTCAGATCTGTGGACTTCAGTTTACTCATCTGTAAAGTGGAGACACTAATACTATCTCCCTTAGTGCATTCTTTTACAGACCCAGTGCCGGGCATAATAGAAGTGCATGAGAAATGCAGTGAAGTATCAGCTGAATAAAGGTTAGATGAATGACCAAATTCCTTTTGGAATACTGTCATGCAGGGACTTTGCAGGCAGAAGCTACAGCACGTGCAGACGTGTAGAACGGAGGGGACTGTAAAGCAGGAGCAGGGCCAGGCTTTGGGGTTTAAGGTCTACTGGGGCCAGATATGCAGAGCAGTGGGAGTCACGTCTTGGAGCTCGAACCCTGCTTCTGTGCAAACTCACTGGAGGGTTTTCCGTTAGGAAGGCATGTGGCTAATTCCTTGCACTCCAGGAAGGCCACTTTGGCTAAAGCAGAGAACTGTGTGGTGGTGCCGTGTTGGGTGACTTCTTCACCTTCATGTGGTCTGCTCATGTGAAAATAAATGCAGTTGCTGATGCAACAGGTATTCACAGCGGAGGTATGATTGACAAAATGAGCAGTGATTGGCTTGTGCATGGTAATGACAATGAGTTTCGGCAGCACCCATATGCTAGTGAATTCTGCCTCAGGTTTAGAAAACTGCGTGTGTGTTATTTTTGAATAAAATAACATGCCTTTAATTTGTGCAGGTCAGAAAACTTTCAGAAAAGCAATCGTCTCTTTGTCTTTGCCTTGTAGGAATGACCTCTAGGTGACATTAGGTGAACTATAAGCCACATGTGAGGTGTCTCTGATCCCTGATAGTCAAGGGGCCGTATTTCACCCTATGGACTCTTTACATGTGGACATCTCATTTGTAGAAAATGAATTTCCGAATACAGGCACTACGAGTAAGAGTTCTCATCTTGACAGTCCGTGAGCCTGTGCATACTGAGGCCATGTTCTTCAGATAGTCTCCGCTCCTGACTTTTGTATGAAAACTCGATCTTGCAATGTCCTCTAAGGTGGCAGGTGCAGCCCTGCCTCCGACACCGGGCTCCGGCCATTTCCCCTCAGAGGAGGCCTTCTTACCCTGCTTCCTCTCTGTCCACATTGTTGTCTTCCTTCGGGGCCGTCTCCTCCGTTCCAGTGACCTTGAATGCCCCCACCCTTTATCATCTCGCCATTTTCTGTTCTGAACACACGTCTGACGCTTTTGTGTCGCAAAACTGCTCTCTCTTCAGCACAAGTCCTTGTTACAATTAAGCAGGGTGTGTCTGGAGGGGACGTGGTGAAGGAGACACAGCTGGGGTGGGTGTGACTTTGGGTGGGGGCGGGGTTGTGCAAGCAGCCTTGTTCCGGAAGGCTGGAGGGCTGGCCTTTGAGTCAGGGGCTCTACAGTCCTGCTCGTTCCAGGGGATGACAGAGAAAAGGGGCATTGTTAGAGAATCAGGCACCTGTTAGGGACTTTGGAGATTTCGTTAACCACTTTGCCTTGTTTTTTCCATCTGTAAAGTAAAGCAAACACATTAAAAAAAAAATCCCCTTCCCCATCTCATAGGGCTATTGTAGAAATTAAATCAATGAACCTGTTACAAAGCACTTACCACTGCGATTGATATATAATCAGCACCCCTAACATGTTTATTATTGTTATTATAGTTGGTAAACGAGAGGTTACAGTGAAGTGCTTCTGGAACTTCAGAATAAATTACTCTCTGTGAGAAAAACTAGGAAAAAAATCAACACATAACAAATGAGATTAACTGTGTGTGGAATGAAGCGGTCCTAAAATCGGCTGCAAGTGTGGGCGGCTCTGGAGATCCGAGCGACACCCCCGTCCAGGCAGGCAAGCAGAGGCCTAGCACTGGGAAGGCGCAGCTGGGATGTGAGTGATGAACAGGAAACCTGGACTCAGATCAGTTATATTAGCATTGCTTCAGAGGGAATGTCTCAAGGCAATTGATAGACTAGAAAAAGGGCGGGTCAAAGATCAAGTTTTGGCTGTTTTTTATTCAGTGCTGTGGAAGAGGAGACAGAGACAGGCAGGGCCAGGGGAGGAAGGACTGAGAGACAGAAACAGGAAAACAGAGGAGAGAGAGAGACAGGCAGATAGAAACAGTGGAACAGCGAGAGTGGGAAAGAGTAAGAGAAGCTGCATGCAGGACTAAAGACGTTCAGGGTACCAGGGGATGGGACTGGGACAGCCCAACCTTCTCCCCCCTGAGACGATCCAGTGTTATCTATCCTTCCAGGAAAATTTCTGATTGTAATTTTAACTTTCACGACTAAGGGATATTTATAATGTTCTGACCAGTCATGGGCCTCAGCAGCCAGACTAATCCAAGACCTCTGCTGCTGGAGGGGTGAGGTACCTCAGGGAGGCCTGCCCTAGTTGATCGGGCTCTGGAGTGGAGTAGGCTACGCCCCCAGGAGGAGTTCATGACCACAGCTGATAACAGCCTTCCCGCCTGATGAGCTGTGAATCTGTCTGACTCAGTGATCTCCCTCCCCAGCCTGTCCTGTGAGCACATTGGGCTGCTGCTCAGGGCAGTGGGGTGATGAGCCAACCTTCCAGGAATCTCATTCCAGATGGTCTGTGAAGCTTGCACACTAGCCCTCAAATCCTTGATGCCAGAGGGGGTCAAGGTGCAGAAGGCAAGGGCTCATTCTGCTGAGGGGACTGTCCTGGGGAGGTGGACATCCTGGAGGAGCTGGCATTGGCACTGACACCTGAACAGGGATGGGTGTCTCACAAGGTGTGGGTGGCCGTACAGATGAGAGTAAAGGAGGACTGTGAACAACAGCAGGGGTGTGTTTCGGTGGAATGTCGGCACATGGCAGGAGGCCGACCAGTGTCTTAGCTCAGTCTCCTTCCTCCCTCCCCTCACCCTCCCCTCCCCTCCCCCGCCCCTCCCTTTCTCCCTTCCGTTCACCATTCATCCACTCATCCACCCATTCATTTGCCCATTTATCTATTCATCCATCCATCCTTCATCCATCCATCCATCCTTCATCCATCCATCCTTCATCCATCCATCCATCATTCATCCATCATCCACCACCCATCCACCACCCATCCATCACCCATCTTGCCATCATCCATCTGTCCTTCATCAGTAATCCATGTATCCACCCTCACCTCTCCATCCATCCTCCATCCATCCACCTGTGTATCATCCACCTGTGTATCCACGCACATGTTTTCCTGTGGAACCCCCGTCGTAAGGGACAAGCCATCCGGGGGACTAAGTCGAATTGTGAGGGATCCAGCATTATTCCTTTTCCTGAAGCGTTTTGGGGTAGGTAAAATCTGACCCCTGCAAACATCAAAGGCATTGACAGCCTTTGGGATGGCATGAATGTTGCTTGATAGGATAATTACAGGGTATCTCTGTTGTCCTTTTTATGCACGAATATAATGAAAGTGTAAATAATTAAACCCATCATTCACTTCAAGTAAGTACATTTCACCTGACTTCTGTAATTCATCTTCCTCTGGCCCCTGGGAAATGATGTATCTTATCTGCACTCTCAGATGAGGACCAGTGCCTCTTTTTTCTTTCTTGTGGCTTCCTTTTGTATATTTTTAATGTGCATATGCCATTGTGCAGTTTGCGGATGATTTCTTTCTCATTCTAATTTATTTCATTTCACAACAGATGACTAGGTGCCTTTTTTTCGCACTGCTGGACAGTTGCCGAAGGAGAGGTCAGAGAGAGATTTGTTTACAGAGTGGCAGGCCTGCCACCTAGGCCCCTCTAAACCCTGCCTCAAGAGTCTTGACCTTGACTGCCAGGCTGTAGTCCCCCCACCCCCTTCCCCAGCCCTCACTGCTGGGTGGTCCTGTTTTCCTGCAAGGGCTAAACTGCCCCCAGCCCTTCCCCTCAACAGCAAAGGGATTATCTGATCAGTATCTCAATATTAGGAAATTATTATCAAGCCCCAGAAATGATTTTCTGTTACAGAGCTGGCATTGTTTGTTATGTTTATTTTTACTAAGGAATCTCTTTTTCACTCAAGGGAGAGTTCAGGCCCATGGAAATATGGGGAGAGGGGGGTGGAGGGGAGAGACTGAGATTCCTGTCAAAAGGGGGATGAAACTGCCACAACCTGCAGTAATAAAAAGATAAAATCAAGCATAACTTACTCTATTGAGTGCGGAGAAACGTTGGTGAGGCGGATACAACCTTAAATGCCGGTGTTTTGAAGGATCCCCCATGTTCACCACACGTTGGGAAAACATGGCTGTGAGCTCCACACTCTGAAGTGGAGTGGGTGACTGAGGTCAGAGGGGTGCCCAGTGGAGAGCAGGACCTGTGTGGCCCGCACAGCAGTTAAAGATGAAAGGAGCTTCTGGCCAGGGGAGAGGGGGCGGCACGCAGCCAGGCATCTGGAAGCCTCTGTCTTCCTGATTTCTGCTGCCACCATAGGCAGCATGTGATCAGTGCCGAGGACAAGCAGTGGATTCAAGTCAAGGGGATGAGATACCCTCCAGACAGGTGAACGTTCCAGACAGGTCCCAACCGCTGAGAGGCCCAGGAGGAGCTGGACCCAGAAACAGTGATGTGCTCAGCCCACAGGCGGACGAACTCATCCAGCCGTTGAACAGAGCTCCCGAGTCTGGGCCAGCACCCGGGGGAGGATTTGGGTTAATCTACTCCAATTGTATTTTATTCTGGGTTTGTTTTGTTTTGCTTTGCTTTTAGATGAGTCCCATTTCTCAGTACAGAAGCCCTTGCTGTATGGAATGTCCTCTCTGGGCTTTACGAACTTCATTGATCAGCACCTTTAAAACGGCTGGGTAGTACTCTTTTCTCCCTTTTCTGAGCCGTTTCCCCAAGCCCTAATTGCAGTAAAAATGGTGTTCATGAACATTTGAATTTTAAAGCCCTTGGTCATGAGACAGACAGAGGATGCATTTTAAGAGATAGCTGATCAAGGATGACTCAGACGATGAACAAGACTTAGCTGCTTTTATGAACCTGCTCTTAAAGATCCAATATTATCTTAAGACATTTTTCCCCCTGCAGACAGAGCAGAAAATCTATACGGCTTGATTAGGGGCAGGCACACTGGAGAAGCAAAGAGTAATTCTGGCTCATTTAGTGTAGGTGGCAATTTCATTTAAAACAGAGCAATAATAAACCCCCCCCTTTTTTCCCCATGGTAGATACTGTATTTCAGGTGGTAAAGGTGAATCATTTAAGAGCTTTTGCAAAAAGGAAACACATGGCTAAAACTCTCTAAGATCCCAGATTGTTCACAGAATTTATGCAGAGGGGAGTGCCCTTGCCAGTATATACCTTTCCAGGCAAAATGGTTGGAAATCAGCTCCACGGTTACCCACCTGCCTACAGCAAGGTTGAGCGTTTCCCCAGCAACTAGGATAACATCATAACCACTTACTGTGCTGCTGAGCGGCAGCCCCTGGGGCGGCTTCAGGAGATAGTGATGCTATCAGCTGTTGCCAGGGCAACACAAAACCTTGACCTTCTGAGACCTGCCAGGCAAGGAGTGGAGAAATACAGCTTTCGAGTCCTCTTTGGAGGTCTGTTTGTAAAGAAGGGGATATAATTCTGCATCTAGCTCCCACTTATTGAATCTGCCTATACCTGTAAATACATACATAGTGCCTAAATAGTAGTACCTGTGTGCTTGCGAGCAGCCTCTCTCTCGATAGGTACAGTGGGAGTTCGTCCTTTCCAGTATTGACTGTCTTTATCTCCTTAGTGGCATTTTGGGCTGACAGGTGCGGTTGGGGCAGTTTCCCCGGGACTTCCAGCCTCACCAACCCCTCACGTCTCAATCCCTCATGGACCCAGACCCTGGAGAGTGGAGGGAAGACATAACTTGGTAATTATTCCTAAAACATTTTACAGGGAGGGGAGTGGAGGTGCCAGGCAGGTCTTTGGGCAAAGGGGTCGGGCCGCACTTGGCTCATGCTGTGTCTCCCTTCGTACCGGCTGCAGTGCCCTGCGGGAGTTTTGTATGCACCCTGGATTCTCCTCTGTCTTCCCTCTGCCAGGTATTTCCTCGGCATGTAAGCCACCGCCTCTTCTGAAATCTTCCTGTGCTGTTTTGGGTCAAATCAGCATTGTCTTCTGTCTTGAATGTTTTTGAAAGGGAAGACAGGAGGCACTGAACTCTGCCTGGTGGCTTAGGATGACCCCGGCTGCCCCCACTTTTAAAAAGACATCCTTGTCACTCTTTCAAGTGTTGTCATTGAAGGGGTTCAGAACATGCCACCCCCAGATATACTGCTGGGACATATTGATCATTTTGGGCTGAAGGCACCTGAGGAAACAGCAGGTGTGGGAAGAGCTTTCTGATCCCCCCAGTTGTCTCAAAGGCAGGACATGAAATCTCCCGTGAGCAAGGTTACCTCCCTGAGCCAGGAGGAGCCATGCTTATCACCGGAAATGGGCAGCCAGTGTTGCGATGTGTCTGTGCAAACACATCTGCTGAAATAACTCCTCTTCCTGCCCTGTCCAGAGTTCATTGCCCTTGCCCAAGCCACTTGATCTTGTCATAGCCTCACTGTTTATTCCCCAGTGTTTCAAATGCTTTGGAGCCCAGTGTGGTTTATGGGTCCATAAAACACATTAGGCCCATCTTTCTTCATTTTCTTATGAAGATTTTCATGCACATAAAAATATTAAATACAGCTTGTTTGCTTTTCTCCTGTGAATCTGTCTCATGTTAGTTTAATTATCAGGTCTAGTCACAGAACCTTAAAGGGCAGAAAGAAGTGTCCCCCTCCCCTTGCCTCCCCCAACCCATGGTCATGGACATTTCTCTAGCCTACTTTGGGAAAGGTAGTTCCTGGAACCTTTGGTGTCTTACTTGTTGGGGAAAGAATGGGGTGATCCAGGCCTTTAAACCATGCCAGTCTTATGCAGAGGGGCCGACTGCTCAGATTCTGTGTTGCGGGAACAATTTAGGTGTTACACATCTACTTTTCTGAGAGGGCACGGTTCGCCTCCCTCTCCTCATCAGTAAACGAGGAGCGATATTTTCACCTCTGTAAATGCTTGCAGATACTTAACAAAATCCTTGGACCTTTATTGATCACTCTGTGATTTTCCCCAGGTTAATAGTATTTTGATGGTGTTCGAGTACGATTTCACATTCATTCAGGTGACTCCCTTAATTACGTGTCATGAGGAGAAAAGGGTTCGGAAAGGCTTGCCCTTCCTAAAATGTGACTATGGGTCTTATTTATTTATAGCAGCTCTATTTCAGGGCTGGCACAGTAGTCGGGGGGACTGCCCAGGAGAAGGGAGTAAGATACTGTTTTAGATGCAGACGCTAAAGCACCCTGTGAGTACATCATGGGCAAGATCGGATCACTGCTGGGCATCAGGACAGGATGAACCATGCTCGGAATATACTCAGTTCAAGATGAAAGACCTTCTCATGATTCCATTCCTCACAGAAGAAGAGTCAGTCTTTTTTCTTCCTTTGTGGTAATTGCAGTTTTGGACACACGTGCCTGCCCCCTCTAGGCATTCCCCAGGTGGGAATAGTGGGTTCCACTGAGGGGTGAGGTAGCAGCTCAGCTCCTGGCTTCTTGGTGGCACTAAATGCCATTTTGTTGAGTAATCAGTATGTTCTCTGAGTGAAGGTGGCACGCCATCTGCAATTTGTTTACTCAACTTCCCTGAGCTTTATTTCTTCAAAGGTGAAGAGCGGAGCTTTGAAGCAGAGATTTGAAATGGGTTCTTTACAGAAATGTGCTTGTTACTTACAGAGGCAGAGACTATTAAAATGCAAAGAATGTGGGAAAAAAAGAACCCAGTTACATTGGATCACTGATGATCATCCTTGAATAGATGTAATTTGCTTGAATTGCTGAGTGGAACTTAAGCACTCTGGGTTTCACATTCAGCTGCTGTCGGGGTTTCTAGGATGGATTCAAGAAAGACTGTAGACAAAACTCCAGATTTGCAGAACAGATCAATTAGCGGACCCATGTTCCAGCCACAGAGAAAATTCACAGCATGGCTTTAAATAATAGAATGCTTCCCGGTGGGTTTGAAATAGAATTTGATTTTCCCCATTGTATAGGAGAAGAAATGGAGATGAGAACTGTCTCCCAAATGTGAAAAATTGATTCCCACACAGCCTCTTGGGGATGCGTGTGTTATGTAAGAGGCAGGAAGCTTGCGATGCCTACGGTGATGTCAGGGATGCTCATTCTCCGTGGGAAGGCTGTCGTAAGATTTGGGGTGCAGCTATGCAATCCTTGAGCCCCCCGGCATTATTGCACCTCCATGAACACACCTTGCACTTAAAACGAAAGGCTTTGTCTCGCGGTTCTCCACGCACTCACCAAACTGAGAAAGGCCAGATTAGCATATTCTGGAAAGTATGCACAAACAGGTACCTAGCCAAGCCAGAAAGAATCAAGAAGGAGGAAGTCTGTGAATAACTGTACTTCATGTGTAGGTCATTACTTCCTTACCAGCCTAACTTACTGAAATGTCTTGTCATTGCCCAAAGTACCCTTGTTTGTGATGGGACTCCATTCTCTTGACCACAGTGACTTGGCTGAAGGGTGGACCCCACTCTAAATCAAGCCAGTCATTTAACCCCTGTATCAAAATTGAATTAATAAGTGCAGTTGTCATATCTATTGTCTAACGTATTAATCTTTCGTCCTCAGTGGCTGCCTTCTAGTGAATGGCCGCGCCCCCGAGTAAACACCTGGCACCTTTGACCGCTCCCTCCAGTCTCATCCTCATGTCCAATGGCTCTTCTCACACTTCAGAAGCGACCACCTTCTCCTTACCACCACCCGGCTTAGGCCACAGTGACTCTTCCTCGTACTGTAGTCTCCTCTGAGGTTTCCTTGCTCTGGTCTTAAGCGCACCCAGAGTGCGACCTACTCCAAACTCATCCTACCAGAAAGTAGGGTATTTTATCGCCCTGCTTAGAACCTCTTGGTGACTTCCGTTAGTTCTTAGGCTACTGTCTAAACCTCTTTACATGTGGCATAAAATCTTGTTTCTTTGGCCCCCATTCACCTCTACAAGTCTCATCGACACCCGTGGATGATGCAACCTTCTTCAGATCTTCCTTTGTGCCAGGCTTCTCTGAGCATCATCCCCAGTGGCGCACTGTCCGTCTGGGACAGCCTCACTATGGGTGCAGACTGACAATGGGATGTGGGGGCATTGGACCCCAGAAGGAGATGTTGATCATCTTATAGAGAACCCCCTTGCATTCTCCATTCTCCCATTCTGTGATAAAAGTGCTCACCTTCTGGGTTGGTGACAGGGATGCTAATGATTGGTACTCTTTATCACCCTTTGATTTGCTGCTGATGAGAGAGCAACTCCCCAGCCCATGTCATGTTCCTGCCCTCCTGGGCTCTTGTTTGGATCCCATTGCCACCCACCCTTTTGCCTCTGTAGAGCCACCTTTGATTCTTGCCTGCAGTTCCTGGATTTGACACTAGGATTTTTTACCCCTTTATTTAGACCTCAGCTTTGCACAGTGGACTTCGGATAGATTGTTCTTGGCAACTGGAGCTGTATTTGGTAGGAACCCTTTACCCCTAGTCCAGGCCCATGAAACCCAGTCCAGAGCCAAACCCTGGCAAATAGTCCTGGTGGGCTTTTGACTCCCTTGAAGTTGGAAAATGGAGGCGTTTGTCATTGGCCCTCCACCTGGGTCTTCCAGGATATACTCTGTGAGCAGCAGGCTCAGAGTTGAACTTCACTTTCTTAACAGCAAATTAAAATAAGGATGTGCAGATTATGGGAAGGCTGTGTGTGTGTGTGTGTGTGTGTGTGTGTGTGTGTGAACATATAAATGAGAAGAGCAGCACACATAAACCTAATTGTAGCACTAGTAATAAAGGAAATCTTGCCGGACAAATCTCAACTTCATTATTGGCTTTAATTAGCGAACGAGAGGACCCATACAAAATGCAGTGAATGTCCCCGGTCTTGCCTTTAGTAATGCACAGCACAGAGCACTTCACAAAATGATAGCCCATCGGGGATCGAAATCAGCGTGGAGGTGAGCCTTTGCAGGGGTCCCATCCATGGGTGGCTGGGGAAGGGGGAGGGTAGTGGCAACAACAGCCTTTCAGGAAGACTGCGACACAGACCCCGTCTTATTCAGCATCTTTCTTAATGATGCGGATGAAGCAGCACACACTGGACTAATTAAACCTGACAGGGTGGCTGATTTTGTTAGCAGAGTGAACCCAGGCTTAGAAACATGGCAAAGAGATAGGAAGAAAAAAAATACAGTTTGGAAAAATGCAAATAGTGCATTCTGGGAGAAATAAACCAATAGAACAATATTCAGGGATCTCAAAATAAGAAGTAGGGCGCATTGAGGAAATGAGGGACAGGAAGGCCACACTTGCTTTCTTTCTCCAAGGAGGGCACCATGTGTCCGTCCTCACACACCCCCTAAGGCTCAGCACTGCGCCAGTCTATAAGGCTGTGGCACAGGAACTGTGTTACTGGGATGACGATACGTCGGAGCTAATGGTTTCTGTATGTTTCACTGAAATGGTCCTTTGTCTGAGCTACAGCTCACTCCCATGGCGGTGCCTACCCAGTCATTTGTCAGCTTTCTGTTCCATTGCTCCCTCTTACCTGAAGGATGGAAGACACGTGTTTAGGGTCAAAATCTTCCTCTGTCTGCTCCCTTCATCACTGTTCAGCCAAGGGCTTTCATTAGGTTTGGGGCTGCCTTTAGATGGATTTGCACCTCAGTCCACTAGAAGAGGTTTCTAAAGTCACCCAAACTGTGCTTTTATTTTATCTAATGGTGTTCAGTTTCCCGGCTTTTCAGAATGACCCGTGAAAGACATCCACACTGGGAATGACCTTGGCTTTGTTCCTCTTTTTGGCACATGCCTTTGCAAACATGAAATGGCTTTCTGCGTTCATTCTCTCCGCAACCCCGTGAACCCGTTCTTGCCCCAGGTGCCATCGGCCCTTGCTTAGCCTATCGGCTGTCTCACATCTGTAAACGGTGTTCAGCATTCCTTGGTTATAACATTAGTTTTGTGTTTGGCCAGTCACAGGAAGGATTCTCTATGCCACTGACCAGTCTGTCTACTCAGCGTGAGTATGAGAGGGTAGCCCATAGGGTAGAGGGGCTTCCCCTGCCCCTTCTTCCAGTCTGGGAATGTGCTGATCATGGCAGCTCTGTGCGATGAGGTTGCTTCCGGTAGGGCCTGTGAGCCACTGGGCTGGGCTTCCCGGCGGGCTGTGGTTCTCTTCCCGTGACTCCGGATACACCTCCACTCCCTTGGCCGCACCGAGGGGCTCTGGGAGCGGGCGTGGGCGCCTCACGCCCAGGAACTGTGCCTTTGGATACTGCCACATGCCAGTTTCTCTTCTTATAATGTCAGCCCTGCCCACCCTTCACCTGATAGGTGAGCACCTGAGAGATTCCCAGCAGTGTGTCAGGTGTGGCTTCAAATGCCATTTGCATCCTCGGTCTCCCTTGAATCCTGCATGTGTCTCAGGTCTCTTCATGTAAAAACAAACCCTAAGATCAGTACTTGGGTTGTTGACTTGGCACAAATGTATTTAAAAGATGCTTGGCTTTCAGCAACCCTCTTAATTTATTTAATGTCTCCATTTCTTCATCTGCCTAATGGGCACAGTGAGGAACTCGTGCCGTAGGAAGTTGTTACTCGGATTGCCGGGACAGTTTGCCGGAGCCCCGGGGCACACAGAGGCCCCCCGTCAGCGGTGGTTGACCTTCTCTGAGCTCCATGGAGGTTCTCTGTGAAAGGCAAACAGAACCAACAGTCTTCTTGTCTATTTCAGTGGTAATTTAATGATCACAGAGGCAAAAGCCCTCTGCAGATACAGAGTCCCGTGGCAGATGTCCTAGGGGATTGGTAACTTTTGCTGGGTCAGGGTGATTTACTTATGCATCTGGAGCTCACTTTCTCAGTTTGACGTAAAAGAAAAACAGGTCCTGGATTAAATAAGAAAGTGACCCACCTGTGTTTTGCCACCCCTTAACCTTTAGGATTTGCCTTTAAATGACCACTGGCGTTTTCCCTCTGTGTCCTGTAGGACTGGTTGGCAGTGTCTCCTGAAAGGGCCACTCAGTGCATAGGACAGGTTTTGCAGGCCATAAGGCGTCTGTTGTGAATACCCAGCTCTGCCATCTCGATGCCAAACCTGCTGCAGACAGCGTGCAGACTAAGTATGTGTCCCAGGCAGACTTTATTTCCAAAGCCAGGTGGTGGCTGTGGTCTGAGGACACCAGGTCTAGGAGAGTGCTGATGTGACGATATTCTGCAAGCAGGAAAGTGCTTTTGATACAATCTAGGAACTTACAGATTCCACCCTCTACCCCAGCCCTGATCTCAGGAGTGAAGGAGCTCTAAGAAGGGAACTTGTTGACACATCATGTAAATTATTTCAGTGGTGCATAATAGACAAATGGGCAAACTGAGGAACTCAGACTAAAAAACATCTGGTCAGAATTTGGGGTGTTGCTGTCTATAATAGTTATATCTGCTAGAAGGTTGTGTCAGCCCAGCTTCCCAGAGTTCTGCAGACAAACCCCTGGGTCTTTGCTTGGGATGGACAGTCATCAGCTTGCCTTCTCTGTGGCTTGTTCCCCTTTCCCCGGAAGAGCACACTTCAAGGCGTTTGAAAACGTCCAGAACAAAACAAAGGGAATGATTAAATCTCTGGAAAATAGGACTTGGTGAAGTGTGCTCTCAGTAATTGAGATCATTCAGCATGAAAAAGAGAAAATGAAATCTTAAAACATGATGGGCTATCACACAGGCCTGATGTCTTCTGAGATCCTTTCTCTGAGTCCTGCCTCACCCCTTCTCTTCCTTTTTCTTTGCAACCCTCTTGTAGAAAGGGACCTGCGGAAATTAACGGGAGAGGGCGAGTCAAGTGACCATAAGAAAATAGTTTGATTCTTTGCAAAAATCATTAGGTAGTAGTAATTATGGGGGGGGGCAGTATTTTATTCTACAGGTGAGGAAACTGAGTCACATAGAAGGGAAATAACTTGTTGAAAACACACAGGTGTTTAGCCAGAGACAGAGAAAACTGACTCCAAGTCCTCGGTCCCTGGGGCATCTCTCAGTGACTCCCCACACCTTCCTGGTAAACAGTGATTTGCAGCATAGAGAGTGTGCTCTGTACTCAGTATCTTTCCTGAGTTTCGTGGGGATTCTTTAAGGTAGGCGGGCTCATGTGCGGGGTTTTAGTTGTCGTTATACCACTAGCTGGTTTTATAAACGGCATTGTTTAATCTCTCCGAATTTCCAATTTCATTAATGAACACAATGCTTACCTTGTTATAAGGAATAAGTGATGAGGCTGGTAAATGACGATGTATGCTGGCATGACACCAGAAAGTGCCTTCCAAAGCAGGGTCAGGGTTGCTGTTTCACAGAGAACTCTGAGACTCGGAGAAATGTCATGGCTCGTCCAGGGTCAGCAGGTAGTGAGTGCTGGGATGTGAACCCCCTTCAACTGCCCTCCTTCTTTGTCCAGTGTTAGCTCCTTCCTGTAGGCAGGTCCAGGACAGGTCAGCGCACGGGGTTGAACTGGGGCTCTGTGCACCGTCCATGTGAACTAGCCCTAATCACCCTCCGTGTTGCCCAGTTCTTAGAGATCTTTGCCGCATACTAGTTCCATTTACCTGAGTGCTTGTTTAAACAATTAATAGAAGAAAAAAGGGGGGGAGAAGAAAGGAGGAAAGAAAGAATGCAAATACAAAAAGCCATGTTGAAGACTGAAAGTCTTACACATGGGGCCCAGTTGTGATGAGTGACCCATCGATGAACCTGTGGAGGACTCAGTTGGAAGTACCAGAACCCAAAGCCAGGAAGTCTTTTAGCTGAAACGACTCAGAAACTCATGGTGGGGACCCCTGAGCAGAGCCCTCAGCAACTCTTTTTTAGTTCCCCCTTTTCCTGAGGACACGCCAAAGATGCAGAGCTGCATTAGCAGGGTTATTCCGGGCCTTGGACTGGGCCCATGGTGTGCTGGCGACACTATGGGAAGGACTTGGAGTTAGGACAGACAAGTGATCATGGCTTTGTCATTGGTTATGTGACTCAGCATGTCAGCCTCCGGCTCTGTGTGGTGAGTGGAGCTGCTCACCAGGCCGCTGGGAGGACCAGGCCAGAGGCGCTCTGTAAATTCCCAGACACGTAGCGAGCCTGACAGTAACCAGCATTGCTGAGCGCTGGCTGTGCTTTGAAAATAGCACAGCCTTACCAGCCTCATCACTTATTCCTTATAACAAGGTAAGCATTGTGTTCATTAATGAAATTGGAAATTCGGAGAGATTAAACAATGCCGTTTATAAAACCAGCTAGTGGTATAACGACAACTAAAACCCCGCACATGAGCCCGCCTACCTTAAAGAATCCCCACGAAACTCAGGAAAGATACTGAGTACAGAGCACACTCTCTATGCTGCAAATCACTGTTTACCAGGAAGGTGTGGGGAGTCACTGAGAGATGCCCCAGGGACCGAGGACTTGGAGTCAGTTTTCTCTGTCTCTGGCTAAATACCTGTGTGTTTTCAACAAGTTATTTCCCTTCTATGTGACTCAGTTTCCTCACCTGTAGAATAAAATACTGCCCCCCCCATAATTACTACTACCTAATGATTTTTGCAAAGAATCAAACTATTTTCTAGCACCTTGTTTCGGGTGCTTTCCGCGGTCAGCAGGTTTCATGCTCACAGCAGATTAATGCTTTCCCCCTCTCACTGTGGGGGAACAGGAATAAAGAGGACAGGTAAATCACCAGCACCACGCAGCTCAGGAGTGTTGGTGCCAAGATTGGAACTCAGGGGCTCTGACTCCAGATCCCCGTTTTGTTTTCCTGTTGTTTTGTTTTGTCTCTTTTACTTGTTTTTTTACATTGAGACCTAATTGATAGTCAATAAGGAATTTCTTTAAAGCACACAATTTGCTGTATTTCGACAGATGCACGTACCTGTGAAATCACCACAATTAGAGTAAGGAATGCATGTCCATTGGTAACCCCGGAAGGGTCCCCATGCCCTTCGCCATCTTTCCCACCTGCCCTTCTCCATTCGTAACCTCCCTAGCTGTGTCTCCAGGCAACCATAGTCTGCTTTCTGACCCTACAGATTTGTTTGCAGTTTCTAGACTTTTATATACATGAAATCATACAGTATGGACTGCTTTTCGTCTTGTTTCTTTCACTCAGCATAGTTACATTGAGATTCACCCATGTTGTTGTGGGTATGGATGGTTAATTCTCTTTTTCTTCCTGAGTGGTATCTCTTTCTGTGGATGTAACCACAATTTCTTTATCCAGCCACCTGCTGATGGGCATTTGGGTATTTCCAGTTTTTGGCTAGTGTCCAGAAAGCCGCTACGAATATTAGCGTGAAGATATGTGGACATCTGTGTTCTCTGCCTTTAATCACAAAACCCCCACAAGACCCATCTCTGTTGCTGAGATAAGCTCAATACATCTTAAGGGAATTGAAAAATGGGGACCTAGCATGAAATTTCTTTCTGGAAATAGCATATTGACCAAGAAAGAACTCTATAGCTGCATGGTCTTGCTTCTCTCCCTGAGTAATGGCAGAAGGAAAAGAGCCCTTTCCTGGCCCACATTCGCATGTGGGAACCTTCCTGGGGGAGAGGAAAGAGCCCAAGGGGGCCAACAGGGCTGAGTTATTGAAATTCGCTTTACTGGAAAGCGGAACCCAATCTACCTGTCGGCATTTCCACCTGAGGTGTTTTCAGTGTTGTTACCGGTGATGGATGACCGGGCCCAGCCACATCACTGCCAGAAGTTAATGCGAACGCCCCCAGGACTTGGACAGGAAACTCAATCCAGGGATGTTCCCGGAGCCAGCGAGGCAATTAATCAGATTTACATCAGTGGATCTGGGAGAGTTGAAATTTCACCTGCCACTTCCAAGCATTCGCTTGGGGTAGAGCCACATTACCTGAAGTGAAACCCATCAGTTAAGCTGTACGTAAAACACACCGTGCCTAGCGGAGATGGGAAGCTAGAGCAAGAAGCCAAAGGTCACAGGTTGTGCCAGGACAGGAGAACGCACTAGGCAGGGCCACAGACATGTGGACTAAAGAAAGGCGTTGCTGGGGTTCGAGAACACAGAGGCTTGATTAAGTTCGTAAGACCAAAGTGAGAACCATAGAAAGTCCAGATGGCAGGAAGAGATAAGAGGTCGTCTCCCAAAGCAGGAAATGAAACATTCTTGAAGATTGAAAGGGAAAAGGCAGGGGTCTTACGGCATTTGTTGTTGTTGTTTTTTGTTTGTTGTTTTTTAGTTGTCCTCTCCTGTCGGATTTGTAGGCCCTCCTGTGACACAAATAGGACGGAAGGGATGTCTAGGGGACAGGACAGAAAATTAACCATGGCTGCAGCTGTGGCTCGCAGAAGTGGGGAGAGCACAGCCTGCAGAGGATTTGCCTGTGAGGGTCAGCCACGCTGACTCTGGGCTGCTGCCGAGGACTGGCTCGGTGACCGTTCCCACTGCTTGCGGGCCCAGTCGTTCCAGTGGGTCTCAGGACGTGGTTGCCAATACTTCCATTCAGGTTTTGAAAATGCGTAGGCAGTTGCTTCTCATATCATGGTTACCCTGAAATCTGCTTCATTAAGACAGTGCTGTTACCTGTGGTTGTGACCACAGATGCCAAGTCAGTTTGGGGAAGAAAATGTGAATAGTTCTCAACAATAGATGAACCAGTCTTAAGATGCTTGTTTTTTCTTAGTAAGAGGCTGACATGCAAGGTGAACAAGGCCAAGATCTCAGCACTTACCTTCGGATGCTGGTAGCGGGCGGGAGTCGGGGCGCTCTGCATCACGCCTGCGCCGGGCTGGTCTCCTTCCAGGCAGCTCTGGGGACCCTGACTCTGCTCTCCTTTGACGCTCACGGAGCTCCGTGGAGACCCTGTCTGTAGGCTACACTGAGGTGACGGACACTGACACTGGTCCCTATCCTGGGGTGGCAGGTTCCATGTGGCACAGTACATGAGTTACAGTCCTGCTGGGGAGCAGGATCTGGTTCTGGTGAACAGACTTTAATGAAGAGATTCCTTAGAGAGGAGTCATCAGGGTTAAGAGTACACAGAGGTCCTGGGTGGGCGGTTCAGCTTGTTGGAGCGTCATCCCGACACACCAGCGTTGCACGTTTGATCCCCAGTCAGGGCACATAGGAGAACCAACTAATGAATGCATGAGTAAGTGGAACAACAAATCCGTGTCTGTCTGTCTGTCTGTCTGTCTCTCTCTCCCCCCTCCCCTCTCCCCCTCCCCCCTCCCTCTTCTCCCTCCCTCTCTCTCTCTAAAATCAATAAAAAAAGGAGTGCGCATGGGGTGGTGAGGCACCCACATATAGCACCATGGGGACGTTAGCACTCCTGTGGCTGAAGAGGAGCGAGGGAGGGGCTCCTGCTCCAGGAGCCCCTGGGGTAGCAGGAGGTGTGGGTGAGGCATGGCCAGGCAGCAAGTACAGTCATGGGAGGGCACTGGGGTATGGAAGAGCAGGGCAGAGGACCCCCCAGCTGTCTTGTCCCAGGGCTCTCTCTCCCCTGCCACCATCCTTGCTGAGGTTTCCCCTTGGGCACAGTCAGCCTGAAGCCAGCAGCAAGGTGTTGGTAGGAGTTAGCTTCCAGGAGGCACAGAGCAGGGCAGAGAAAGAAGAGCCTTGGGCAGTCTGGTGAGGTGGACTAGGTGAGCAGCAGCCAGCACAGGGGACCCTCTTTGCCATATGCATCTGTTGCTTTTCGTTCCATGAAGAATCACTTCCCCCCAAACCAGAGAAAAAACTTGTTAGCACCCCATTGTCCAAGGATGCTACTAGCTCCATCAAATATCACCCTGGAACTTTCAATGGTGGCAGCTTCTGGGGTGCTTTGTTTAAGGAGGGAAGAAAAGGTTGAAAAACAGAACATAAAATATGCATCATTGCTACAGATACCATGATATAATTAGTCACAAGACCTAATACAGCTTTCCATAATAAATTAATGCAATAATTAAGAATGCAAGAATACACCGTGTTTTGTGTACTCACAACTGTAAACCTACTTTTGCCCACCCTGTACATCCAGTAAATTAGTATTCCAAATCCACAAACTAGACAATTGAGTGTTGGCTCAATGTTTCAGATAAGAAATTGAGATTTAGAGAAATTCATGTGCCCTAAAAGAGAAAGTGAGCAAAAGGCAAAGAGAAGGTGGAAATCCAGACCATCGGATGGAAAAAATATCTGTTCTCTGAAAGCCCTCATCTGTGGTGTCTTCTTGGAGCTTCACTGGACCCTGCAAAGCGACTCTGGCATTTATTTGATGGGCCATGGAACAGGCTCAAGGCGTCCGGCAACTTTCCTACATCACAGCGAGCGACTGGGAGGGGCTGGGCAAGGAGTTCAGCCTGGCCTTAGTCCAAAACCCAGGTTCTCTATGTCCTACAGAGTGTTGGTTTCAATCACAGACCTAGTTAAGGGGGAGGGGCAGAGTGGTTGGGGTCGTGCACACAGTGTGATGGGGCTGGGATGGGCCGGAGGCCCGTGCATCAGCGAACAGAGGAGCCGGCGGGGTGGGAGGGGAGGCAGAGGAAGGTTTTGCACCCCTGATCGTAGATGATATTTCATTTGCGAGAAACGTAGTCTTTCTTGAATTCTAAATTCAGTCATGGATTTTTCTGAAAATGAAAAGCACAGTAACAAATCCCTTTTTAATTTGGGCCTTTGCCCCCACTTGCTGCACGCCTATGAAAAGAGAAATAGAGCAGTTCAGCTCCTGTTGGTGCGTCGCCATGGAGACAGCTGTCACATGCTCTCCAGTCATGAGTCAACCACTGCAGGAGTCTCCAAACTTAATTATTTATTAATAGGCTTTTCCCAGGGCGGTCTCTGGAGGTGGGGCAGCCTGTTTCCCAGGCTGGGACACCTGAGAGGAACAGAGGCGGAAAATACTGAGCCAGTACAAAGAACTAATTAGGACCTCTGTGACCCCTGGCAGACATCCTCAGGACAGCCTGCGGTGGGGTCTGAGCGTAGCCCCGTGCCCGGGGAGGAGGAGGGCACAGAGCAGCAGGGCCCCCACGATCCTCCCTCTGCGGGCCCTGAACTCGTCTTCCTCCCTGTCCCTCCCAGGGGCCAGCTGTTCCCGGGAGTTAATGAGCTGGAGAGTCCAGCAGAAAACCCTGGATCCACACTGAATATAAATGTAAATACACATGTATAAATATCCATGTCTATGTGTAAGTAAAATATGTACACATGTATGTGCTATAGTATGTGGATATGTATCGTATACTTGTATGTATGGTGTGTGTGTGTGTATATATACAGGGCCTGGCACAAATAACGCCCCCTTTTTGTTACAAAATCATAAGCATGTAATTTTGTAACATAACTATCACACTCAAGCAAACCACAGGACATTTTAGGTGAAATGTTCAAATTAAAACTATGAATTATTATTATTTTTCCTTTTTTTATTTAAATGAATGTTCAAGTACAGTTTTCGCCCCCTTACTCCCATTCAAGTCCTCCCATCCCCCCCACCTCCTACCCAATCAAGCCCTCCCAACCCCCCTCCCTACCTCCCTCCCATTACCACCCTCCCCCTAGCTTTTATCTATGTGTCCTTTAACTTTGATCCTATAAACCTCTCCCCCGAAATCCCTCTTCTCTCTCCTCTGGTCACTCTCCACCTGTTTTCTAATGCAGTGTCTTTGACTATACCCTGCTTCTTTCTTTGTTTTGTTGTTTAGGTTCCTGTTAAAGGTGAAAGCACATGGTATTTATCTTTCACTGCCTGGCTTATTTCGCTTAGCATAATGCTTTCTAGTTGCATCCATGATGTTGCATAGGGTAGGAGGTCCTTCTTTCTTTCTGCGGCATAGAATTCCATTGTGTAAATGTACCATAGTTTTTTGATCCATTCATTTACTGATGGGCATCTAGGTTGCTTCCAGCACTTAGCTATTGTAAATTGTGTTGCTATGAACATTGGGGTGCGAAGGTTCTTTTGGATTGGTGTTTTAGGATTCTTAGGATATAGCCCCAGCAGTGGAGTTGCTGGGTCGAAAGGTAGATCCATTTTTAATTTTCTGAGGAGGTTCCATACTGTTTTCCACAGTGGTTGTACCAGTCTGCAGTCCCACCAACAGTGCACTAGTGTCCCCTTTTCTCCACAACCTCTCCAACACTTGTTGTTTGTTGTCTTGCTTATGATGGCCATTCTGACTGGTGTGAAGTGGTACCTCACTGTGGTTTTAATCTGCATCTCTCTGATAGCTAGTGATATTGAACATCGTTTCATGTGATTTTGGATCTTCTGTATGTCCTCCTTGGAGAAGTGTGTGTTCGAGTCCTTTGCCCATTTTTTAATTGGGTTGCTTGTCATCTTAGAGTATAATCGTGTAAATTCTTTATATATTTTGGAGATTAAGCCTTTATCTGAGGTATCATTGGCAAATATGTTTTCCCATACAGTTGATTCTCTTTTTATTTTGAAACTGTTTTCTTTAGCAGTGCAGAAGCTTTTTATTTTGATGAGGTCCCATTTGTTTATTCTTCCCTTTATTTCTCTTGCTCTAGGGGACATGTCAGTAAAAAAGTTTTTGCGTAATATATCTGAGATTTTCCTGCCTATGTTCTCCTCTAGTACTTTAATGGTGTCATGATTTATATTTAAGTCTTTTATCCATCTTGAGTTTATTTTTGTGTAAGGTGTAAGTTGGTGTTCTAGTTTCATTTTTTTGCATGTTGCTGTCCA
>PVIA01010606.1:0-50524 GCA_004024845.1 Tonatia bakeri
AAGTTCACTGGGCTGCCATTGTGAGTCTGGGCCCCATGTCATGGAGCCAATCTTGTCCAAGCCCTCATGCAGGTGCTGTAACTCAGGGGAACTGCCCCCCAGTTACATCTTGGGGAATTTCCTTCCATCCCCCTGGCTCAAAGCATGGCCACAGCTATTTAACATATCTATGCAGCCAGTTAAAGGTTATAGATATGTTAAATGACCATGCCATGGATTAGCTGCAAAGCTGTTGCTGTGCAAAACAGCTCTGCATGTTCCTGCTCCATGTGTCCCTTCCGCCAACTAACACCTGAGGAGGGGAAGGGGTGAGGACATCTTATGTCTTTCTAATATTTCCTATATACCCTGAGCCCTGGACCCCACTCCAAATCCCCACCTGGGCCCTCCTCCTGGCTTCACACTGTAACACTCCCACTAGCATTCCCTCCCTGCTTAGTTCATGGGTCATACATATAAGTTCTTTGGCTTCTCCATTTCCTATATAATTCTAAACCTCTCCCTGTCTATTTTGCTTACCTACCATTTATGCTTCTTATTCCTTGTACCTTTTCCCTCATTCTCCCCTTCCCCCTTTTCACTGATAACCCTCGATGTGATCTCCATTTCTGTGATTCTTTTCCTGTTCTAGTTGTTTGCTTAGGTTTTCCATGCCTTATCATAAACATTCTCTTTTACTGATTCTGTATACTCGTGTTTTTTAGTCTGATGATTGTGCCTCTACTTTCACATTTGAATAGATTATTAAGAACTAATAATTTTCCTCATTAAGAATGAATGTTTACTTCATTTTTTACAATTTCACAACTAGGGATTAGAAAACTTTCTTTTGTATTCCAGAAGGTGGCACTACAGCTCAAGCTTGTGTTTTTCCTACAGAGCTGTCTCTGGTGAAAGAGGCATGCCCATGGAGTGGACAGCAGACTGGGGAATGGTGTAGACTTAGTATGTGAGGCTTTGGGGGTGCCCAAGGGCCCAGTCAGGGGATCCTCCAATTGAGCACTTCCAGAGTTCTATTTAATATCTTAAAATGAAAATTAAATATAAATTAATATTAACTTCAATAATATATAAAAACTCTAATCCTATACAGCTCCATATTATTTTCACAAATTACATCTTTATACACAGTGTGCCTAATAACATAGATTTTGAGTTATTTTATGTATTTATCTTTTAAGTTATGAGTAAATTTAAAAAATGGAGTTGCAATCCAAAAGTACAATAAAGGGGTGATCATATTCGCCATGGATTTACCTGTACCAAAGGTCTTTATGTCTTCATATAACTACTATTTTTTGTCTAGTATCCTTTCATTTGAACCCAAGGAATTCCCTCTAGCAACAATTATAGGACAAGACTAGTTGTAATTAACCTCCTCAGCTCTTGTTTGAAAAGGTCTTAATTTCTCCCTCATTTTTGGAGGATAGTTTTACCAAATGTATAATTCTTGGTTCACAGTTTTTATTTTAAGCCCTTTATATATATTTCATTCCACTTTCTTTTGACCTCAATTCCATTGAGAAACAGGCTGATAATCTTATCAAGGATACTTTATAGCTCATCACACACACTTTTTTCTTGTTGCTTTCAATATTCTCTTTGTCTTTGCCTTTTGACAGATTGATTATAATGTATCTCCATGTGAGTCTCTGAGTTTACCTTACTTGAAATTATTGAATTTATTTTTATCTGTAGGTTCATATATTTCATCAAATTTGGGGAGTTTGGTTATTATTTTTTAAAACAACTTCTGTCTCCTTCTCACTTCTTCTAGGACTCCTGCAATGCAATCATTGGTCTGCTTGTGGCATCCCACAAATCCCTTAGGCCTTGCTCACTTTCGTTATTGAATTCATTGGAGTGACATTGGTTAATAAAATTATGTAGGCTTCTGTTGTACCATTTTATAATACAACATCTGTGTATTTTATTGTTATGTTCGCCACCCCAAGTCAAGTCTCCGTCCATCACTACTTATCCCCCATACCTTCTTCTACATCCCCGCTTTCCTTCTGGTAATCACCTTGCTGTTTGTTGTCTGTGTCTATAAGGTGTTTTAGGTTTGTTTGGTTGTTTGTTTTGCTTAATCCCTTCACATTTTCCAGCCAGCCTTGCAACCTCCCTCCCCGATGACAGCTGTCAGACTGTTCTCTGTATCTATGAATCTGTCTCCATTTTGTTGTTAGTTCAGTTTGTTCATTAGACTCCACATATGATAGAAATAATACGGTGTTTGTCTTTCTTTGACAGGCTTATTTCCCTTAGCATAATGCTCTTTAGGTCTATCCATGCTGTCACAAAAGGTAAGATTTCCTCCTGTTCACTTTATTTTTTTTTTCTTTCTGTTCCTCAAACTCCATAATTTCAATTGTCCTCTTTAAGTTAAGAGATATTTTGTTCTGCCTGTCTGAATCTCCTGTTGAATCTCTGTGGTGAATTTTTTATTTCAGTAACTGTATTTTCCACCTTAAATATTTGTTTGCTTCTTTTTATAACTTCTCTTTATTGATATTCTCATTTTGTTCACACATCATTTTCTTCATTTTGCTTACTTCTTTGTCCATTTTCCTTTTGAACTATGGGCATATTTAGGACAATTGTTTTAAACTTTTTTTCTAATAAATTCAATGTTTGATTTTCCTTGAGGACAGTTTCTGTAATTTTTTTCCTTTAAACATGCCACATTTTTCATTTCTTTACATGCCTTGTTTTTTTTTTCTTGAAAATTGGGACTTTAAATGTTACAATGTGGTAGGTATCTTTTGAAACTAGATTGTCTTCCTTCTCTGGGAGTTTTCATTTGCTGTTTTGATTGTTAAAGATTGTAGTATTCCATTAGTTTTGAGGCCTTTCCAAACTACTTTTACAAAGACTAGATCTTCTTTTGTGTGATCACTGAAGTCACTGTTTTTTGTTTTTGTTTTTGTTTAGTATGTTCAGCTAATGTTTTGTGACAGAGATTTCCTAAATTTCAAGAGCTCTTCAGCATTGGCCAGCTGGCTCTTCCTAGGGGTCTCCTTCAACATTTAGGCTTTCTTTAAGCTTAGGTATCAGTTTAATGTCAAAGTTTAATGTCTTCTTGTGATTTTTTCCAGGCATGTGTCTTGTTCATGCATGCATTTGGCTTCTTTCTTGTGTTCTCTGTGCACAGCTGCTTCTGAATGCCTCAGTTTCCAAAGAGTTTCACCTAAAGTTTTACCATAAGCCTTAGATCATCTATTGTGTGTCTCCCCACCACCACTACAATTTCTTGCTCTAGGCATCTGTGAATCACCTTATACCTGTTATAAGCACTGCCCATAGGTTTTCCTCCTGAATTCCAATTAAGCAAAATAGAGAGGAACAATTTGCATTAGTCTTTTACATATCACCCTAGAGAATTTAGAATAGACAAACACAATAATTTGCCAATGAAGTCTGCTCCGCTGCCTCCAGTTTAAGGAAGAAAACTGGAAACTGGGCTTCTTCCTCAAGAACAAGACCCACTATGCCAGGAAAGATGTTGGGTAAGAACACCACAAAATTTTCTGACCATTTTGAACATGGTCCTTTCTTCATTGGGTGTTAGCCTAAAACCCAATTAGCCATAACATTGGCTTTTTAAAAAAAATAAAGACTTTATAGTATGTTTTATTTTTTATTAAATACTTTTGAATTTTATTGTTGTTCAAGTACAATTTTCTGCCTTTTCCTCCTACACCTCCCCACCACCCCAGCCATCCTCATTTCCCTCCCATGTTTCCACTCCCCCCCCACATTGTTTTTGTCCATGTATCCTTCATAGTTGTTACTGAAAACCTTTCACCATTTTCTCCCCATTATCCCTTCCCATCTCCCCTCTGGTTACTTTCAGTTTGTTCTTAATTTCAATGCCTTTATTATATTTTGTTTGTTTCTTTGTTTTGTTGATTAGGTTCCAGTTAAAGGTGAGAACATATGGTATTTGTCTTTCACAGCCTGGCTTACTTCACTTAGCATAATGCTATCCAGTTCCATCCATGCTGTTGCAAAGGGTAGGATCTCATTCTTTCTTTCTGCTGTATAGAATTCCATTGTATAAATGTACCATAGTTTTTTGGTCCATTCATTTACTGATGTGCACTTAGGTTGTTTCCAACACTCAGCTACTGTAAATTATGCTGCTATGAGCAAATGTTCCTCTTTTTGAATTTGGATGCTTTTTATTTCTTTTTTTTTTGTCTGACTGCTGTGACTAGGATTTCCAATACTATGTTAAATAGAAGTGGTGAAAATGGACAACTTTGTCTTATTCCTGTCTGAGTGGGAAAGCCTTTAGTTTTCCCCCATTGAGTATGATGCTGGCTGTAGGTCTCTCATATATAACCTTTATGATGTTGAGGAATTTTCCTTCTATTCCCACTTTGCTGAGAGTTTTCATCATAAATGCTTTTTCTATATCTATTGATATGATCATGTGATTTTTGTCTTTGCTTTTGTTTATGTGATATATTGTGTTTATTGATTTGCAAATATTGTACCATCCTTGCATCTCTGGGATGAATCTGACTTCATCATGTTGGATGATCTTTTTAATGTATTGCTGGATGCAATTTGCCAATATTTTGTTAAGTACTTTAGCATCTCATATATTTATGAAATAGATGCTAAAGTACTCAACATCTAGGTTGTTTCCAGCACTAGGTTGTTTCCAGCACTTAGCTATTGTAAATTGTGGTGCTATGAACATTGAGGTGCATAGATTCTTTTGGATTGGTGTTTTAGGATTCTTAGGATATAGTCCCAGCAGTGGAATTGCTGGGTCGAAAGGCAGATCCATTTCTAATTTTCTGAGGAAGTTCCATATTGTTTTCCACAGTGGTTGTGCCAGTCTGCAGTCCCACCAACAGTGCACTAGTGTCCCCTTTTCTCCACAGCCTCTCCAACACTTGTTGTTTGTTGCTTTGTTTATGATGGCCATTCTGACTGGTGTGAAGTGGTACCTCATTGTGGTTTTAATCTACAACTCTCTGATAGCTAGCAATATTGAACATCGTTTCATGTGACTTTGGATCGTCTGTATGTCCTCCTTGGAGAAGTGTCTGTTGAAGTCCTTTGCCCATTTTTTAATTGGGTTGCTTGTCTTCTTAGAGTGGAGTCATGTAAGTTCTTTATATATTTTGGAGATTAAGCTCTTCTCTGAGGTATCATTGGCAAATATGTTTTCCCATGCAGTCGATTCTCTTTTTATTTTGATACAATTTTCTTTATCTGTGCAGAAGCTTTTTATTTTGATGAGGTCCCATTTGTTTATTCTTTCCTTTATGTCTCTTGCTCTAGGGGACATGTCTGTAAAAAAGTTTTTGTGCGATATGTCTGAGATTTTCCTACCTATGTTCTCCTCTTACTTTAATGGTGTCACGGTTTATATTTAAGTCTTTTATCCATCTTGAATTTACTTTTGTATAGGGTGTAAGTTGGTGTTCTAGTTTCATTTTTTGCACATAGCTGTCCAGTTCTCCCAGCACCATTTGTTGAAGAGGCTATTTTTACTCCATTTTATGTTGCTGCCTCCTTTGTCAAATATCAATTGACCGTAGAGACTTGGGTTTATTTCTGGGCTCTCTGTTCTGTTCCATTGGTCCATGTGCCTGATCTTATGCCAGTACCAGACTGTTTTGATTACTGTGGCCTTGTAGTATAGTTTAGTGTCAGGTATTGTGATCCCTCCTACTGTACTCTTCTTTCTCAACATTGCAGTAGATATTCGGGGTCCTTTATGGCTCCATATAAATTTTTGAAGTGTTCTATATCTGTGAAATAAGCCATTGGTATTTTAATAGGTATCGCGTTGAATGTGTAAATTGCTTTGGGTAATATGGACATTTTAATGATATTAAGTCTCCCAATCCATGAACATAGTATATATTTCCATTTGTTTGTGTCCTCCCTGATTTCTTTCCTCAGTGGTATGTAGTTTTCTGAATACAGGTCTTTTACCTCTTTGGTTAGGTTTATACCTAGGTATTTTATTTTTCTTTTTGCTATTTCAAATGGTATTTTTTCCTTGATTTCTGCTTCTGCTGTTTCATTGGTGATGTACAGAAATGCCTTTGATTTCTGGATATTGACTTTGTATCCCACTGTTTTGCCAAATTCATTTATTAGGTGAAGCAGTTTTTTGGTAGTCTATAGGAGTTTCTACTTATACTACCATGTCATCTGCAAACAATGACAGTTTCATTTCCTCTTTTCCAATTTGGATGCCTTTCATTTCCTTTTCTTGTCTGATTAATGTGGCTAAAACTTCCAATACTATATTGAATAAAAGTGGTGAAAGTGGACAACCTTGTCTCCTTCCTGTTCTTAGTGGAAAAGATTTTACTTTTTGCCCATTGAGTATGATGCTGGCTGTAGGTCTCTCATATATTGCCTTTATTATGTTGGGGAATGTTCCCTGTATTCCCACTTTGCTGAGTGTTTTTATCATAAATGGGTGCTGTACCTTATCAAATGTTTTTTTCCTCATCTACTGATATTATCATGTGATTTTTGTCTTTGCTTTTGTTTATGTGATGTATTACATTTCTGATTTGCGAATATTGAACCATCCTTGCATGCCTGGGATGAAACCCACTTGGTCATGGTGGATGATTTTTTTAATGTATTGTTGGATGTGGTTTGCCAGTATTTTGCTGAGGATTTTAGCGTCAATGTTCATCAGAGATATTGGCCTGAAGTTTTCTTTCTTCGGTGTGTCTTTATCTAGTTTTGGAATTAGGATGATGTTGGCCTCATAAAACAAGTTTGGGAGTCTTCCACCTTTTTGGATTTTTTGGCATAGTCTGTGAAGGATAGGGATTAGCTCTTCCTTAAATGCTTTGTAGAATTCTCCTGTGAAAGTATCTGGTCCAGGGCTTTTGTGTGTTGGGAGTTTTTTAATTACTGCTTCAATTTCTTTTGTTGTTATTGGTTTGTTCAGGTTTTCTGTTTCTTTTTCATTGAGTTTTGAAAGATTATATTTTTCTAGAAATTTGTCCATTTCATCTAGGTTTTCAAATTTCTTGGCATACAGTTCTTCATAGTAATTTCTTACAATTCTTTGTATTTCTGTGGTGTCAGTTGTAATCTCTGTCTTTCATTTCTGATTGTGTTTATTTGGGCCTTCTCTCTCTTTTTCTTGATGAATCTGCTTAAAGGCTTGTCAATTTTGTTTATCTTTTCAAAGAACCAGCTCCTGGATTCATTGATCCTTAGAATTTTGCTTTTAGTCTGTTTCATTTAACTCTGCTCTGATCTTGGTTATTTCCTCCCTTCTACTTGCTCTGGGCTGTCTTTGGTGTTGTTCCTCTAGTTCTTATAGATGTAGGGTTATGTTGTTTGTTTGAAATATTTCTTTTTTTTTAATTTTTAAATTTATTTTTAGAGAGGGGAGGAATGGAGAAAGAGAGAGAGAGAAACATCAGTTTGTGGTTGCTGGGGGCCATGGCCTGCAACCCAGGCATGTGCCCTGACTGGGAATCAAACCTGTGATGCTTTGCTTCACAGTCTGCACTCAATCCCCTGAGCTTCGCCAGGCAGGGCAAAATATTTCTATCCTTTTTAGGTATGCCTGTATCTCTATGAACTTCCCTCTCAATACTGCCTTTGCTGTGTTCTGTAAGTTTTGGGTTGCTGTGAGATCATTTTCATTTGTTTCGAGAAACCTTTCAATTTTTTCCCTAATTTTATCCTTGCCCCATTCATTGTTTAATAGCATGCTATTTAATCTCTATGATTTTGCATGTCTTGGGTTTTTTTCCTTAGGGTTGGTTTCTAGTTTCAGTGCCTTGTGATCCGAGAAAATGCTTGGTATCATTTAAATTTTCTTGACCTTGTTGAGACTTGTTTTGTGTCCTATCATGTGGTCTATCTTTGAAAATGTTCCATGTACATTTGAAAAGAATGTGTATTTAGCTTCTTTGGGATGGAGGGCTGTGAATATATTAGTCAAGTCCATTTCATCTAGGGTACTGTTCAATGCCACAATATTTTTGTTGATATTTTGTTTGGGAGATCTGTCCACTTTTGAGAGTGGGGTGTTAAAATCCCCCACTATAATTGTGTTGCTGTCAATATCTTTCTTGAAGTGCTCTAAGATTTTCTTTATGTATTTGGGTGCACCTATGTTCGGTGCATATATATTTACAATATTGATGTCTTCTTGGTGGATTCTTCCCTTGAGTAGTATGTCGTGACTTTCTGGGTCTCTCTTTATGGCCCTTTTTTGGAAGTCTATTTTGTCTGAAATGAGTATTGCTACCATGGCTTTTTTTCCTGTCCATTTGCTTGGAAAATTTGTTTCCAGCCCTTCACTTTTAGCCTGTGCAGGTCTTTTATCCTGAGGTGGGTCTCTTGTAGGCAGCACATGTGTGGGTCATGTTTTCTTATCCATTCAGCTATTCTGTCTTTTGATTGGAACATTTAATCCATTTACATTTAAGGTTATTATTGATAGGGACTTATTCATTGCCATTTATGTACATGTGTTCCTCTCTCTCTTTCTCTTTTCTTTCTTTTCCTTAAATTAGACCCTTTAGCAACTCTTGCAGAGCTGGTTTAGTGGAGGTATATTCTTTTAGACTTCTTTTGTCTGGGAAGCTTCTTATTTCGCCTTCTATCTTGATTGAGAGCCTTGCTGGGTAAAGTAGCCTTGGTTGCAAGCCTCTGGTTCTCATTACTTGGAATATTTCTTGACATTCCCTTCTGGCTTGAAGTATTTCCATTGAGAAATTAGCTGTTAGCCTTATTGGGACTCCCTTGTATGTTACTTCCTTTTTCTCCCTTGCTGCCTTTAATATTCTCTCTTTGTCTTGAAATTTTGCCATTTTAATTATGATGTGTCTTGAGGTGGGTCTCTTTGGGTTCCTCTTGATTGGAACTCTTTGTGTTTCCTGGATTTGTGTGACTTTTTCTCTCATCAGATTGGGGAAGTTTTCCTTCATTACTTTCTCAAGTAGGTTTTCTATCCCTTGCTCATCTTCTTCTCCTTCTGGTATCCTTATTATACGGATATTATTATGTTTCATATTGTCTTGCATTTCTCTTAATCCCTCTTCATTTTTTCTGAGCCTCTTTTCCTTTTCTTGTTCTTTCTGGATGTTTTTTTTCTAATTTGTCCTCCAATTCGCTGATCCGATCTTCTGCTTCATTGATCCTGCTTTTCATTCGTTCAACTGTGTTCTTCAGCTCAGAAATTGTATTTTTTATTTCCTCTTAGCCCTTGTTGATAGTTTCTATTTCCTTTTTCATATTGATATAGTTTGCAGTGAGATCGTTGTTGCTTCCCTGTAGTTTCTGGAAGCTCATTGTGAGTTCGTTGAACTTCCTTATAATGATTGTTTTGAACTCAATATCTGATAATTGAGCTGCCTCTATTTCATTTAGCAATCTTTCTGAGGCTTCCTCCTTTCCCTTCATTTGCAGATTGTTTCTTTGTCTTCTCATTGTTCCTGAGACTCTTCTTGTTAACCTCTGTTTCTTAACTTGATCTGTTCTGGTTCCTTGTGTTTATGGTGTGAACTTCTGTGGTAGAATACCTGTGATGATCAGTGGTGTAGTTTCTTTTGGGTATTCTGGTGTTCACAGCTTCCCCCTACTCTTTTCTGTGATCAGTTGGAGGAGTAAGGCAAAATGGGTTAAGATAGCAAACCAGTATTCTATGATATTTACAGTACCAGCCAGTAGAGAAGAGATGGGAGATCCTTTGGCTATGTGTAGTGTTAACCATGGTCTTCCACCCCACTATCCACGTTTTAGAAAATATGGAAAGAAGATAAGACTGTTAGTGGGGAGGAAAGGGTTGTTAGTTGGATCTAGAAAGCTGCGAGGCTGTGGGAGGTCAGATCCTGAGGTAAGGTGGGAATGAAGAATAGTAAATAGGAGTAGTGTGTAAAAATATAGAGATATCCCCTACATTAATAGAGTTTAGGGAGTTGCGAAGTGAGCTGTGATCTGGGAGGGGTGTTAAGTTGTATTTACAAGTGTATGGAATAAGTCTTATTTACAGTGATATTGAAGCAACAATTTTGTGACAGAATCTATCAGATCTAGACAACAAGAATAAGTAGTATAGAATCTTGAGTGGTGTACTAATGGAACCCAAGTGAGGGACAGTGAATTATCAACATAGTGTGAATGAGAAAACAGGGGGAACCTATGAAATGACAGTATAACTAGCCAAGCAAAGAAGATTATACAGAAAGAAAAAAAAAGTACCAAAATACTATTAATATAAAAAATGTCAGAAAAGAGAGAAAAAGATACTATAAATTTGCAGTAATTTGCAGGCAAAAAAAAAAAAACCCATAAAAAAACAAACAAACAAGCAAACAAAAAAAAAACAGAAGGTGGATTGCAGGAGAGATAGATGTGGAGTGGAAGTAATAGCACTAGGATGGATGAAAGAGAAACATAAGGAATTGAGAGATAAAAAATAATGAGTTAAAAAATAAAAAGTTGCTTATAAACAAAAACAAGATAAAATCAAACAATCAACAACAGTGGGATAAGGGGGATAAAAAGAAAGAAAGAGAAAAAAAGAAGAAAAAAAAAAACACGCACTTGCACACACACTCAGAGGGAAAGAAAAGAAAAAAAAAAAAAACAACCACTTGTTGGTTTCTAACTGGCCAAACCAGTTTTTCTACTTTCGTAGGCTGAGGGGCAGTTAGAATGCTTTCCACCCTTCTAAGTCAGAACTCAGCTTTCCCAGAAACTATTGCTGTCTGGGCTCAGCGCACAAGCTCCGGAGGTGGCAAGGGGTCACCCCCCTCCCCCAACTTCGCCACCACTGGCTCTACGTTCAGCGAAGAACCCATCTCTCCTCCAAGTCCAGATTCCACAGTGCACCCTCCGGGGGCTGCGAGGAGTGGAGTGCTTCCCTGCCGCTGGCGGGCTCTACGTTTTTGTGAAGCACCTGCCTCTCCTCCGCCTCTCCTCTGGGTTCATGGTGCACTCTCTGGGGTTTGGGAGCGGACGTACACTTTCCTTTGCCACCGCTATGGGCCCCACTACCCCTCCAAGTGCTGCGTCCTTTCTGGGTTCCCCGTTTGAGAGTCTGGTATCCCGGTGGGGCACGCGCCTGCCCGAAATCACCCCAGCTCCGAAGCCCTTCCCTTGTTCTCTGCCATAGGGTCTCAGTCTTCCCCAAAACCACACACTCACCGGGTTGGGAGCGCGGGCGCACAGCAAGGCCTCCCTTGGTCCTCTGGCAGACTGGGGTACACACTCTTCCCTGGGAAGTTCGTGGGTGCCCACAATCCCTGCACTTCTGTTTCTCAACCCTTGTTGTCTGGGGAGGGAGCGGGCAGGTTCTTGGTTTTCATTACTTGAAATATTTCTTGCCATTTTCTTCTGGCTTGGAGCATTTCCATTGAGATGTCAGCTGTTAGTCTTATCAGGGCTCCCTTGTATATTACTTCCTGTTTTCCCCTGCTGTCTTTGATATTCTCTCTTTGTCTGGGAATTTTGCCATTTAAATTATGATGTGTCTTGAAGTGGGCCTCTTTGGGTTCCTCTTGATTGGGACACTCTGTGTTTCCTGGATTTGTTTAACTTCTTCTCCCATCACTTTAGAGATGTTTATTATCATTACTTTTTCAAACAGGTTTTCTAACCCTTACTGTTCTTCTTCTCCCTCTGGTATACCTATTATACAAATATTATTAGGTTTCATGTTGTCTTGCTGTTCCCTTAACACCTCTTCAGTCTTTCTGAGTCTCTTTTCCTTTTCTTGCTCTTTCTGGGTGTTTTTTTGTTTTGTTTTGTTTTGTTTTTCTATCTTGTCTTCCAGCTCACTGATTTGATCTTCTCCTTCACCCAGCCTGTTTGTAATTCCTTCTAGTGCATTTTTCATTTCTGAGATTTTATTGTTCATTTCTTTCTGGTTTTTGTTTATAATTTCTATTTCCTTTTTCATACTATTATAGTTCTCATTCAATTCCTTGTAGTTGTCTGTGAGATTCTTGAGTATCCTTATAACCCTTATTTTGTATTCTATATCTGATAGTTTGCTTACCTCCTTTTCATTTAACTCTTTTAGTGGGGTGTCCTCCATTCCTGTTGATTACAGGTTCTTTTTTGTCTCCCATTTTGGGTGACTCTTTTTTTTTTGTTTCTGTACTTCCTGATGTTTTGCTTTGCTAGCTGTGTGTGTAGGGTAAACTTCTATGGTAGGAATTCTATGGGGTTCAGTGCTGTGGTCTCTTTGATCTCCTTGTCTGAACACGCTTTCTTCTGTTTGTGAGGGTGCTCTTGTACTTAGATTTTTACCTTTTAATGGTTCCTTTGTTGGCGGTTTCTCTCCTCCAGCAGGTATACTGATGTTTGCAGCTCCCACCTATTCTTATATGTGAACAGTGGCAGGGAATAGGCAAAATGGATTAAGACAGTGGGAGAATACTTTATGGGATATAAAGTTAGAGCAAGTAGAGAAGAGATAGGAGATTCTTTGAATAGGTATAGCATCAACTGTGATATTTCACCCAAGTAGCCACTTTTTATAAAAGGTGAAAAAGAGATAAGACCCTTGTTAGAGAGGAGGAGGATTGTGGGCTGAATCCAGAAAACAGAGTGTGCAAGCTTAGATGATGCGATATAGTGAGAGTAAAGAATAGAAAGTAGCTGTAGTGTGAGAGAGAATAGAGTTAACCACAACAACGATAGTGCTAAGGAACAAAGTGAAGTGGGCTAAGATCAGAGAGGGTTGCAATGCAGTATTTACAATTGTGTAAAACAACAATTATTTACAACAATACTGGAACAACAATAATATGACAAGAAATATATAATTTAGATAACCAGAATAGAAAGTACACAATGAACAGTAGTGTGCTATTAGAACACGAGTGAAGTGAAGGAAAATTAAAATACAATAAAGAGAGAATAAGGAAAACCAGTCAAACAATGCAATTAAACTGAGAAATAAAAGGAGGAAAACTAAACATAAGGAAGAGAAACTGAAAAATACTAATAAAATAAAAGTAGTAAAAAATGAAAAAATAATATATAAAGCTGGCTTTGTTTTTAGAGTTCTGACAATGTTGACTGAGATGGTTTCTGTTTGTTTCTTTTCATGTTTCTGTGAGGGAACTAGAGGTTGGAGTTTCCCTAGGCCACCAATTTGCTAAAATAAACCCCTCTCTCTATTCTTTCTTTTTTCTTTTACTACTTGCTTTCATATTTTCTGAACTTTTTCTACTGCAGTGATCTTCTGAAACTAAATACAGAAATTTACCAACTTTTAAAATATTACTTTTTCCCTTTGGATTTTCATAACTCTAGTTTTCAGATGATCTCACTTATATGCTTTATATTTCCACCAGCTTCTTGTCATTTACAATCCAATAAGCAAACCCTTTACTGTTGTCTAATTATCTGTTTATAGTTTTAAAAAATTATGTGATCAATACAGTGTTTTCTGAGTCTTCTGTCCTTCCTCTTAATATCCTCACCAACATCTTTCCAGTAATAAGAACACTGTATTATAGCTATTTTGGTTTTAAATGAATTATAAAATAAGGTTGTGAAACCATGAAATCTTCCCAGGAAACACAGTCAATAGATATCTAACAGCCTTGCAGATGTCATAGCACTAAATTTCAAAGGAGTTAATTATTGATGGCTTTTACATGACATAGACTCTTTTATTGCCCCAAATTCAAAGAAATAATTTTGTTTCACATTCAAATTTTTCTTTATTTTTATTATTGACACTATTTCAGAATTTTATTTAAATTTTTATGTGGAATTTTACTTGTCGCAGTAAAAATTGAAGATTAGTTTATCAGAAAAAGCAAAAGTTTTAAAATCAAACAGGCCAGTATTCAAATATGGATGTCAGCACTTACTAATTGTGCAAATTATTCAACTTTTATAAAACTCATTCTTCATTTGAAAAAAAAATGGAGAAAAAAACAACTCCTTGCAGGGTTGCCATAAAAATTAAATAAAATAGTACATATAGTCCTAATACTAAATGAAAAATCCCAGTCTCTAAAAAGTAATAATCACACACCTAGACTATTAGCCTTTCCCCCAAAACTATTAATCTAACTAACTTTATTAAAGAGGTATTACATGGATGCTAAATTTGTGGTTTATGTGCTTCCTCATTTCCATTATATAAATTTGATGTGACATATCAGGCAGGTCAAGAGTTAATGCCCAGGTTATTTGTGACTGACAAATAGGGGAGCCTATTAGGAAGATATTTACTTGAGGGGTAAAAAAAATTTCTTAAGATACATTTCCTTATAGGCAAAGAGAATAAAGATCCACATCCAATTAGTACAAATCCAATCCAATTAGTACAAATCAAAGGGTAATGTTTTCTTTGAATATACCACAGTGGTATGTGCTACTAAGATTGTCCTCCATCTAGCTCCTTGGGCTCATGCCTGACTCCTGGGGGAGGGGAATAAAAAGAATAACAAGTAGAAAGTATTTTTCACTTGACTTCCTCAGGCCATCAAAGGCACAAGTCTATGTGTCTTATACTTGAAATAACATAATGAAACACAAATCAAAATAATAACACCCCCCCCCCCATTCTGGCACATTGTAAGACCAATAGCTTAGGAGCGAGACTAGGCAACAAGGGCACTTATACTGGATGTTGCTCACCACAAGCACCAAACAACAAATTTAGAAATTGCAACACTGAAGGCACATTTTTCACCTGATATCTGGTGCCATGGGGGCAGAGCATGATTGCCCTTGCGATTGGGCACCATCCAGATCTAGGCACCACTTACCTCCATCTTTTACTCAATGTCCATGACACAAAAAGTGTGTCTATGTCCAAATGCTATATAAGTTTGTGAGTTGTACCACTGCCCACAGCTGGTATCAATTTGAACTTTGCATTCAGGGAAGAATTCATAACAAGAATACTTATATATGAGAAAAGACATATAATTTATTGACATAATTTAAAAGGTTAACCCAGGTTGGTGTAGCTCAGCGGATTGAGTGTGGGCCTGTGAACCAAAGGGTGGTTTGTTTGATTCCCAGTCAGGGCACATGCTTGGGTTGCAGGCCAGGTCCCTAGCAGGGGATGTGCAGGAGGCAACCACATATTGATATCGCTCTCCCTATCTTTCTACTTCCCCTCCTTTCTCTCTAAAAATAATTAAATAAAAATCTAAAAAAAGATTAAGTCACCTTTTCAATGCTTCCCCTACATGAATGCAACAGATTCTTGCATAACAAAGTATAGATTCACAGTTGCATTTCTATTTTCTGATAATCCATTTTCTTGCTTTCTTGTTGTTCTTATTTATGGTTTCTGGAGGATACACATATGAGCCCAGTATTCACCAACAACCTCATTGCTGAAAAACCACATGATCACTTACAAATATTTTGCGATATTAAATGATTTATATTACTCTTAACCCTGTATAAGTTGGTCTAGATATAACATGAATAAAGTATAATACCAGTTCTATACATTGACAACTAGATGGGCATTGAATGCTAAAATTGCCAATTTTTTGTAAAAATATAAATATAATAAAAATTATATAAGATAAGACTTTTGAATTATGTAAGACTTAATTTTTGAATTCAAGAATGTTGAATTACATAAAAAAACACAAAAGTTCTTTTAATGCCCAAAACTTCCAGAATAATATGCTTTGCAAACATTTAAACACATTTTAATTATTTTGTATTAGGCAACTTAGTACTCAAATAACCACAAAGTGAAATGTATAAAAAAAAATTTAGCTGAGCTACACAAACTATAAGGAAGGAAGCTATAAGCATAAACCATGAAAGGGAAGAGATTATTAAAGTTTGGAGACTTTGAAGCATATGCAACCAAATTACCTATGTAAACACATCATCTTCATCTACAGGGTGATCAGTCATTACAAACACAAATCAATCCCAAAGTAAACTCACAAGAATAAAGCATTGTTTTAAATATAAAAATAAACATTTATAAGAAGCCCATAAAAATCTGATAGCAACATATACTGTGGGGAGTGGATTAGCAGGCATTCTCACTACAGCAAAGAGATCTGATGATTTGATGGCTCCTTAATAAGACAAAGGCAAACCTAGAAATAAAGAGCAAATGGCTCCCTGAGTGCTCCTGAAGCTTGATTATTTTTGAGAGTCAACAGCATTTGTATTGTTTTATGACTTGCTTTTAAGTCTTTTATCCATTTTCAGTTTATTCTAGTGTATGTTGTAAATTGGTGGTCTAGTGGCATCTATCAATTTTCCCAGCATGATTTACTGAAGAAACTGTTTTTACTGTACCACATGTTCTTGCTGCCTTTGTCAAATATTAATTGAATGTAGAGGTGGGGGTTTATTTCTGGGCTTTCTATTCTATTCCATTGATCTATGTGTCTGGTCTTATGCCAGTACCATACTGTTTTAATTATAGTAGCCTTGTAGTACAGTTTAATATCAGGTATTGTGATCCTTCCTACTTTGTTCTTCTTTCTCAAAATTGCTGTGATTATTGGGATCTTTTTGGTTCCATATAAATTTTTGGAATATTTATCCTATATCTATGAAATATGAAATTGCTATTTTAAGAGTAATTGTGTTGAATCTATAGATTGCTTTGGGTAGTATGAACATTTTAATGATGTTAATTATTCCATAAACACAGTACTTGCTTTCACTTGTTTGTGTCTTCTATCAACATTTCTTTCTTCAATGTCCTATAGTTTTTGTAGTATGGGTCTTTTATCTCCTAGTTTAAGTTTGTTCCTATGCACCCTCTTTTTTTGTTGTTGCAATGGTAAACTATAAAAATCCTAGAAGAAAACAGGCAGTAAAATCTCAGACATCTCTTGAAGCAATAGTTTTTGCCAATATATCTTCTAGGGCAAGGGAAATAAAGGAAAAAAATAAACAAATGAGACTACATCAAATAAAAAGTTTCTGCAGAGCAAAAAGAAACCATCATCAAAATGGAAAGGGAATCCACAGAATGGAAAAATATATTTTCCAATGATACATCTGATAAGTAGTTAATTTCTAAAACATATAAAAGACTTATACAACTAAATACCTGGAAGACAAACAAAACGATTAAAAAAATGGGCAAAAGACCTAAATAGACATTTATCCAAAGAGGACATATAGTTGGCCAATAGATATATGAAAAATGTTCATCACCAATCATCCAAGAGATGAAAATTAAAAATACAGTGAGGTATCACCACACATCTGTCAAAATGGCTATCACTGTCAATAAACCAACAAACAAATGCTGGTGAGAATGTGGAGAAAACAGAGCCCTAGTGCACTGCTGGTAGAAATGCAGGCTGGTGTAGCCACTGTGAAAAACAATGTGGAGTTACCTCAAAAATCTTTACCAAAAACTAAGATAAGAGCAGTTAGTTTAACTGCAAGATAAGAGCAGTTAGTTACCTACAAGAAAATTCAAGTTAGACTCTCAGCTTATTTATCAACACAAATTTTGCAAGCCAGAAAAGAGTGGCACAAAATACCCAAGGTTATAAAATGTCCTAGGCACAAAAATGTCCCAATGTGCCTCCTAAACATGGAGAAGGAAATAGACATGTAAGTCTAGCAAGCAGAAAGAGTCTCAAACAAAAAAAGAAGCACACACAAAGACACATCATAAACAGAATGCCTAAGTTTAGCCCTGATTTATATGGCTCAGATGGTTGGTTGTCATCCTACAAAATGAAAGGTCATTGGCTCTAATCCTAGTCAGATTACAAGCCTGGGTTGCTGGTTTGGTCCCAGAACAGAGCATATATGAGAGGTGACTAACTGATATTTCTCACATCAATGTTTCTCTTCCTCTCTTTATTCCTCTCTACCCCTCTCTCTAAAAACAAATAAATTTATTTTATTTTTTCAAATAAATTTATTTTTAAAATTATTTTTAAATGCCAAAGAATAAAGACAAAGAGACTACTAAAAACAGCAAGATAAGAGCAGTTAGTTACCTACAAGAAAATTCGAGTTAGACTGTCAGTTTATTTGTCAACACAAACTTTGCAAGCCAGGAAAGAGTAGCACAAAATATCCAAGGTGATGAAAACCTAGGACCTAAACCAAGAATGTGCTACTCAGTAAATCTATCATTTAAAATTGTGTTCTTAAAAGAAAGCACTAAAGAATTTTATTACTGCAAAAGCAGTATTACAAAAAAAAAACTGTTAAAAGTCTTCTTTTTAAAGAGTTGAAAAAAGAAAGAGAAGGTAAAGAAAAAAGCAAATGAGAAGGAGAAGGTGAAAGAGAAGGAGGAGAAAGAGGAGAAAAAAGGAGGAGGGGCAGGAGGAGGAAAGGGAGAAGAAGGAGAATTAAAATTGGAACAACTACATACTATAAATAATTACATTAAATGCAAATGGGTTAAATCATCCAATCAAAAGACAGAACGGCTGAATGAATATTTTTTTAAAAAGGTACTTATGCTGCCTACAAGATGTCCAAGTCTCATGGAAAGATACACACAGACTGAAAATAAAGGGATGAAAAAATGAAAGAAAAAAAAAAGACTGGGGTAGCAATACTTATATCAAGCAAAAGAGACTTTATAACAAGGGCTGTAATAAGTGACAAAACAGTTTATAATGATAAAGGGATAAATTCAACAGAAAGGTATAGCCTTTGAAAAAATTTATGCACCCAACATAAAAGCACATAAGTATATAAAGCAAGTATTGACAGATATAAAAGGAGAGATTAATAGTAATACAGTTATAGTAGGAGACTTTAACTGCCATTGACATCAATGATAGTAGACAACTAGATAGGAAATCAATAAACAGTGGTATTATATGACACATTACACAAGATGGATTTAAGTGATATTTTTATGACATTTCCCCTAAATGCAAATGTACATTCTTTTCAAGCACAGATGAAACATTCTTGAAGATTGACAACATGTTAAACCAGAAAACAAGTCTCAATAAATAATAAATTTAAGAAAATTAAAATCATACCTAGCATCTTCTCCAATCACAATGGCATTAAATGCAGCCACTGTGGAAAACAGTATGGAATTTCTTCTGAAAAATAAAGATGGAACTGCCTTTTGACCCAGCAATACCACTGCTGGGATTATACCCTAAGAATCCTGAAATACCAATGCAAAAAAACCCGTGCACCCCAATGTTCATAGCAACACAATTTACAATAGCCAGGTGCTGGAAGCAACCTAAGTGCCCATCAGCAAATGAGTGAGGGGAAAAAAAAAGTATGGTACATTTACACAATGGAATTCTACACAGCAAAAAGAAAGAAGGAACTCCTGCACTTTGTGACACCATGGATGGTTGTGGAGAGCATTATGCTAAGAGAATTAAGCCAGGCTGTGAAAGACAAATACCATATGTTCTCACCTTTAACTGGAACCTAATCAACAAAACAAACAAGCAAGCAAAATATAACCAGAGACATTGAAATAAAGGACAAACTGACAGAGGGGAGGGGGAGAGGGAGATAATCATGAAAAATAGGGGAAGGTTAGCAGACAAGTTAGACTTCAAAACAAAGACCATAAGAAGAGACAAAGAAAGTCACTACATAATACTTAAGTTGTCCAAAAGAGAATATAACCCTTATAAATATAAATGAACCCAATATAGGAACACTTAAATGGACAAGGAAAATCTTGGAGGACTTTAAGAAGGAGATCCACAGCAATAAAGACACCATAGTGGATTTTAACATTCCACCATCAACAATGGATACATTGTCCAAACAAAAAATCAACAAAGATACTTGGAATTAACAACACCCTAGATCGAATGGACTTAATGGATATTTACAGAACATTTCACCCCCAAAAAGTAAAATATACATTCTTTTCAAACACACATGGATCACTTTCAAAGACAGACCACATGGTAGGACAAAAAACAAATCTCAGTAAACTCAAGAAAATTGAAATCATAGCAAGCGTCTTCTTGGATCACAATGGCTTAAAACTAGAAACAAACTTCAAGGAAAAAAAAACACAAAAATGTGGACACTGAATAAGATCTTTTAAATAATTAATTGGTTAACAATAAACTCAAGGGAAAAAATAAAAAGTACTTGAAACTAAATGAAAACAAACACAAAACAATCCAAAAGCTATGGGACATAACAAAGGCAGTCCTGAGAGGTAAGTTCATAGCAATGCAGGCCTACCTAAATAAAGAAGAGTCTCAAATAAACAACCTAACCTTACATCTAAGAGAATTAAAGGAACAACAAACAAATCCCAGAGTGAATGGAGGGAAGGAGATAATCAAGATCAGATCAGAGTTAAATGACACACACACTAAAAAGGCAATTCTAAGCATCAATGAATCCAAGATCTGGTTCTTGGAAAAGATAAACCAAATTGACAAACCATTAACCAAACTCATAAAGAAAAAAAGAGAGAGGACCCAAACAAATAAAATTCAAAACAAAAGAGGAGAAATAACAACTGATACCACAGAAATACAAAGGATTGTAAGAAATTACTATGAACAATTATATGCTAAGAAATTGAACAACTTGGGTGAAATAGATAAATTTCTAGAAACAAACGTTCTTCCAAACTTAATTAAGGAGGAGCAGAAAGCTTGAACAGACTGACAACAAGCAACAAAATTGAAGGAATAAATAAAAAATTCCAGTCACACAGAAGCCCTGGACCAGATGACTTCATAGGCAAATTTTATCAAACATTCAAAAAAGAACTAACACCTATCCTTAAACTATTCCAAAATATTCAAGAAAAGGAAAGACTCTCAAGCTATTTAATAACAAAGCCAGCATTATCCTAATTCCTAAACCAGGATACAACAAAGAAAGATAATTACAGGCCAATACTGCTGATAAGCATAGATGCCAAAATCCTCAACAAAATATTGGCAATCCAGATCTGGCAATACATTAAAAAGACCACACACAGTGATCAAGTGGGATTTATCCAGGGGATTCAAGGAAGGTAAAATATTCACAAATCATTAACATAATACACATAAATAAAATGAAAGACAAAAGTCCCATGATCATATCAAGAGATGCTAAATAAGCATGATAAAGTTTAGAACCCATTAATGATAAAAACTCTCACCAAAGTGGGAATAGAAGGAGCATACCTCAACATAATAAAGGCCATATATGAGAAACCTACTGCCAATGCCATGCCCAATTGGCAAAAACTAAAAGTTTTTCCCTTAAGAACAGGAACAAGACAAGGGTGTCCATTCATACCACTCTTATTCAACATAATACTGGGAGTTCTAGCCACAGAAATTAGACAAAATAAAAAAGAAATAAAAGACATCCAAAATAGGAAAGAGGAAGTAACACGGTCATTAGTTGCAGACAACATAACAGTGTACACAAAAAACCTTGTAGTCTACACGGAAAAGTACTCAACCTAAGAAGTGAATTGGCAAGGTAGCAGGATACAAAATCAACATTCAAAAATGAATAGCACTTTTGTATACCAACAATGAACTATCAAAAAGAGAAACCAGGAAAAAAATTCCTGTTTGCTATTGCAACAAGAAAAATAAAGTGCATAGGAATAAATTTAACCAAGAATGTAAAAGACCTGTACTTGGAAAACTATAGAACACTGAAGAAAGAAATTAAGGAAGACACAAATAAATGGAAGCATGTACCCTGTTTATGGACTGGAAGAATTAACATCATTAAAATGTCCACACTACCCAAAGCAATCTATAGATTTAATGCAATCTCTATTAAAATACCACCCTTTGCAACAACATGGATGGAACTGCAGAGCATTATGCTAAGTAAAATAAGCCAGGCTGTGAAAGACAAATACCATATGATCTCACCTTTAACTGGAACATAATCAGCAAAAAAAAAAACAAAAAGCAAAATATAACCACAATCATTGAAAATAAGAGCAATCAAAGAATAGTGTGTGTGGTGGGGGACAGAGTGGAGAAGGGTTTTCAGGAACTACTATGAAGGACACATGGACAAAACCAAGGGAGAAGGTGGAAGAAAGGGAGGGAGGTGGGTTTGGACAGGGGAGGGGGAAGAGTGGGGGGGAAATATAGACAACTGTAATTGAACAACAATAAAATAATTTTTAAAAATACCAATGGCATATTTTATTGATCTTGAACAAATACTATGAAAATTTGTATGGAACCAAAAAAGATCCTGAATAGACTCAGCAAACTTGAGAAAGAAGAATAAAGTGAAGGGATCACAATACATGATATAAAACTATAATACAAGGCCCTTTAATCAAAACAGCCTGCTATTGGATGAGAACAGAAAACTGGGGCTCAAATCAATGATTTGGAACAGAAGGAAGAAACATTCAACTGAGACAGAATGAAAACAAGAATTCAAAAAAAATGAGGAGTGGCTTAGGAATCTGGTAAACTTTAAACATTCCAATATCCAAATCATAGGGGTTCCAGCATTAGAAGAGGAATAGCAAGAAATTGAGAACTTCTTTTAAAAAATAACAAAGGAAAACATCCCAAACTGGTGAAGGGAATAGACTTCCAGGAAGTCCAGGAAGCTCAGAGAGTCCCAAAATAGTTGGACCCAAAGAAACACACACCCAAGGCACATCATAATTACATTACTCAAAATTAAGGATAAGGAGCAAATTTTAAAAGCAGCAAGAGAGAAGAGAGTTACCTACAAGGGAGTTGCATAAGACTATCAGCTGATTTCTCAAAGGAAACTTTGCAGGCAAGAAGAGGTTGGATAGAAGCATTCAAAGTCATGAAAGGCAAGGACCTTAATCCAAGATGCCTCTATCCAGTAAAACTATCATTTAGAATGGAAGGGCAGATCTAGTGCTACCCATACAAGGTCAAGTAAAAGGAATTCATCATCACTAAGCCCTTATTATGTAAAATGTTGCAGGGACTTACCAAAGAAAAAGAAAATGATAAAAAATATGAACAGTAAAATGACAATAAACTAACAACTATCAATAACTGAACATAAAAAACAAACTAAGCAAACAACTAGAACAGGAAAAGAATCATAGACATGGACATCATATGGAGTGTTATCAGCAGGGATGAAGAGTGGGGAGATTGGGGGAAAAGGTACAGGGAATGAGAATCATAATTGGCAGGAACAAGATAGACAAGGGGAGTCTAAGAATAGTATAGGAAATGGAGAAGCCAAAGAACTTGTATGTATGACCCATGGACATAAACTAAGCAGGGAGGGAATACTGGTGGGAGAAGGCATGAAAGGTTTGAAGAAGCAGAAATGGGAGAAAACAATAGGATAACTGTAATAGTATAATCAATAAAATATATTTTAAAAAAGAGCAAAAGCATAGATCAATGGAATAGAATAGAGATTCCAGAAATAAACTGATGTCTCTACAATTAATATTTGACAAAAAGGGCACATGCATAAAATGGAGTAAAAATACTCTCATCAATAAATGGTATTGGAAGATCTGGACTGGTACATACAAAAAATAAAATTAGACCATCAGCTAACACAATACACCAGAATAAACTCAAAATGGATAAAAGATTTAAATATAACTCATAATACCATGAAAGTTCTAGCAAAAAACATAAGCAGTACAATTTCAGATATCGTACATAGCAATGTGTTTGCCCATATGCCTCGATGGCAAGGAAAATAAAGGAAAAAATAAACAAATGGGACTACATCAAATTAAATAGCTTCTCTACAGGTAAAGAAACCATCATCAAAATGAAAAGGGAACCAACCATATGGGAAAACATATTTGCCAATGGTACATTGGATAAGGGTTTAATCTCCAATATATAAAGAGATCATATAACTCAACACCAGGAAGACAAACAATCCAATTAAAAAATAGACAAAGGACATGAATAGACACTTCCCCAAGGAGGACATAGAAATGGCCCATAAATATATGAAAAACAGCTTGACAACACTAGCCAACAGACAGATGCAAATTAAAACCCCAATGAGATATCACCTCATGCCTGTCAGAATGGCCATCATTAAAAAACCAACAAACAACTACTGGTGAGGTTGTGGGGACAAGAGAACCCTAGTGCACTGTTGGTGGGAATGCAGACTGTTGCTGTCACTATGTAAAACAGTATGGAATTTCCTCGGAAAATTAAAAATGGAACTGTCTTTTGACCCAGTGATTCCCTGCTGGGAATATACCCTAAGAATCCTGAATCAGCAATTCAAAATAACATGCACTCCTGTGTTCATAGAAGCACTATTTACAATAGCAAACAACCGGAAATATCCTAAGCACCCATCAGTAGATGAGCAGATCAAAATATCGTGGTACACTTACAAAGTGGAATACTATGCAGCAGAAAGAAAGAAGGAACTCCTACCTTTTGAGACAGTGTAGATGTAACTAGAAAATACTGTGCTAAGTGAAATAAACCAGTTGGTGAAAGACAAATATCATATGCTCTCACTTATATGAGGAATCTAATAAACAAAATAAACTGAGGAGCAAAATGGAACCAGAGGCATGGAAACATGGAACAGACTGACAGTCACCAGAGGAACAATGGGGAGGGGTATAATTATGGAAAGAATGGGCAGTAACTAGTCAAAGAATGTGTAGGAATGATCCATGGACATGGGCAACAGTGTGGAGAATGACCATGGGAGGAGGGGGAGTAGAATGGGCAGAGGAGGGCACAGTGAATAATTGGGGCAACTGTAATAGCATAACCAGTAAAATATAATTAAAATAATGAAAAATAAACATTCATTAAATGCCAGATTTTTTTATTACCCAAAGTGCGGCGTAACTCTGTGTTTGTTACTCCAGAGATAACATGAATAATACTTTTCTTGAAAAATTTCAAAGAATTGTTTCCCTTTTTTTATTGTTGTTTAAGTAAAATTGTCTCCATCCCTCCCCATCATCCCCCCCCAACCCTAGCCATCACCACCTCTCACCCTCGATCCCATGCTCCCCACCCTCCGGTTTCATCCATGTATCCTTCATACATATCCTGAAAACACCTCCCCCTCTCCTAATTACCCTCTCCTCTCCCCTCTGGTTACTGTCAGCTTGTTCAATTTCACTGTCTCTGGTTACATTTTGCTTGCTCATTTGTTTTGTTTATTAGGATCCACTTGCAGGTGAGATCATATGTTATTTGTCTTTCACCATCTGGCTTATTTCACTTAGCATAATGCTCTCTAGATCCATCCATGCTATTGCAAAGGATAGGAGCTCCTTCTTTCTTTTTGCTGCATTGTGTCCCATTGTGTAAGTGTACCATAGTTTTTTGATCCATTCATTTACTGATGGACATCTAGGTTGCTTCCAGAACTTGGCTATTGTAAATTGTGCTGCTATGAACATTGGGATGCATAGGTTCTTTTGAAGTGGTGCTTCAGTGTTCTTAGGATGTAATCCCAGCAGTGAAATTGCTGGAACAAAATGCAGTTCCATTTTCAGTTTTCTGAGGGAATTCCATACTGTTTTCCACAGTGGCTGCACCAGCCTGTATTCCCACCAACAGTGCACTAGGGTTCCCTTTTCCCCACAACCTCTCCAACACTTGTTGTTTGTTGCTTTGTTTATGATGGCCATTCAGATCAATGTGAACTGGTACCTCATTGTGGTATTAATTTGCATCTCTCTGATGGCTAGTGTTGCTGAGCATCTTTTCATATGTCTCTGAGCCCTTTGCGTGCCCTCCTTGGAGAAGTGTCTGTTCAAGTCCTTTGCTCACTTTTTAATTGGGTTGTTTGTCTTCTGGGATTGGAGTTATGTGAGTTATTTATATATTTTGGAGATCAAACCTTTGTCCAAGGTAACATTGGCGAATATATTTTCCCATATGGTTGGCTTTCTTTTAATTTTAATGCTGTTTTCTTTAGCTATGCAGAAGCTTTTTATTTTGATGAGATCCCATTTGTTTATTTTTTCCTTTATGTCCCTTGCTCTAGGACAGGGATGTCAAACTCATTTTCACCAGGGACCACATAAGCCTTGTGGTTACTTTCAAAGAGCCAAAATAATTTTAGAGCTATATAAATGTAACTACTCCTTAACTGTTAAGGGATTGAAATTATATTTGACCCTTTGAAGGCAACTGCAAGGCTGTTGTGGCCCAATGAAAATGAGTTTGACACCCCTGCTCTAGGGGATATATCAGGGAAAATATTGCTGCATGGAATATCTGACATTTTCCCATCTATGCTTTCCTCTAAGACTTTTATAGTGCCACAACTTATATTTAAGCTGAATTTCAGGTAGAAACAAGTCTGTGGTACCTCTGGATGTTAGAAGTCTGGACCCTAGAGAGGTTAAATATTGATTTTTCAAACTAATTTTTTTAAATCATGGCTCCATGATGAAAGAGGAACCAAATGTAAATTTAACAGAGTCCACTGGGTCCTCATAAAACTGGTTTAGTGTCCACCCATTGCATGTCTGCACTTGTTGCTGCAGTTCAGAGCACACAGCATCTGATGTAGTCATGACAACATGGAGGCCTGCAGAGTCTAACCACCAGTACATATTCTGAACACATGGGGCAGAATTATACAGCTGCTGCTGACTCAGATATGAACAGATTTTCAAAATGGAAAACACAAACACATGATTTCCTTCAGCCTCACCCTTTTGGCATGAAAGGTTTCCATCACCCACCTTCTCAAACTCATCAGGTTTCAGCTGCACCAAAAGGCATTTCTGGGATGAGGATTGTGTATTAGAATATACATACACCTTTAAACATGGTTTTACATTTGAGGACTTACTGATTATTCTCATTCAGTCCTGTATTATTACACCGAATAAGTGGAAGCTGAGATGATTTTACAGTTTAAGAGGTTTCTTGTAAATATCCTTAAAATTTGAAGAATTAAATGACCAAGGTTAGGCATGACTACACAGTGTGGACACAGTGTTAGACCTGGAGGAAGTGGAATAGAGATTGAAAAGGTCAGGTAGCTTGGAGAACTGATAGAGCCCACCTCTGAGTTACGCTTTCTGGGATTAAGTAGGTTCCTTGTGCTTCAATTTCCTCAAAAGTAAAATGGGGATAGTACCTACCTCAAAAAAGTTTTTCTAAGGATTAAATAACTCTGTATTTAGGTAATACTTAAAATGAGAAATCTATAAAGCCTCTATCTTGTGTAAATTATTACAATTGTACCTAAAGCTAAAAGGCTCTCTGATAGGAAGGACATAGAAGAAATCTTGGAAGATGGGAAGCCCCAAAGTGCCCTCATGTAGACCATGCTGCCCATTTTGGAGGCAGCCCTGGATATCTGAGTAATCTTTGTATCACTCCAGGACATTACACTAAAATGAGTTCTGCAACTGTTTTACCTAAAGGAGGTCCCCACTACTCTCTTTTCATCTCAATTTCATCAGAACATCAATCACTCTCTGTAATGAGGTAATTTATTTTTCAACAAATTTGCTTTCTCTCTCACCTGCTAGAAGGTAAACTCCAAGAAGACAGTGTTCTTACCTGTTTTTCTCTGGTACATGGTAAGTACCCAATAAACATGTGAAAGAAAGGCAGAGAGGGAAGAAGAAAGGAAAGGAGTAAAGGAAGAGAGGGAGAGAGAAAAAAAGGAAGAAGGTAAGCAGGAAGGGAAGAAAGAAAGAGGGAATAGGAAAAGAGGGTGAGAGGAAGGAAAAAGGAGGGAAAGAAGGAGAGGAGTTAAACTGAGATAGTCTTGTAACAACCCTCAAAGTGCAGACAAAACTAAAGACATCATCTTAGTCATACTGAGATCATTGCTCCCTTCCAGTAGTACCCCCGTAAATATTTGCTAGCAGGCCTCCAGCCAGAGCCCAGGCACCATTTTTTTAATGACTGAATTTTTATTTAATAAAATTGGGATTGGCACCAAACCAATAATTTAAGCACTACAAAAATTGTCAATTATTTTATTTTATTTTTTCTAGTCTACTTTCCTAAGAAAGTATGCATTGTACCCAGTAACTTTGATCTACTTTTTATTACTTATTTATATATAATATTTTTAACCACTGCACTACTGAGTGAAAAGTATTGTCTTAGGAGAAGCATGCAGGGTTAAGATAACTTCTTGAAGCTGTCTATGAAAATTCATATGCTATTCCAACAAAAATGAATTATTACTTTACCTGGAATTCTTTTATGCCCTCAGTCCTCAGTTTGAACTCTACTAAGTGGCATATTTATATCCCATTTACAGTAAGCACTCTGGATTTAATCACCCAATTTCTAGATTTTGAACACCCACTGTATGCCTTCCCAGTCCCCCAAATTATAAATGCCTCCAGTCTTTTGATGTTACCTCAATACTTTCCTTAATTACAAAAAAAAAAGAAAAGAAAAAAGAAAACTAACCTATTGCTGAACTAACCATCATATACACTGTATTTTTAAAGGGATTAAAGGACAATTATTAGCCAAGAGAATCTTTTCCCTTGTAGGTTTTGTTGAAATAGAAATGTAATAGAAAGCAGAGAGTACCCTTTTTAAGTTTTACTAGAAGATTACAATGTCTAGCTATCTTCAAGTGCTCGTATATATACATACCTTTCAAACATACATAGATACACAGCTACTTCAACATCCCTACACAATGTAGGAATCCATGGTCAAAGTTACAATACTGAACTTCTCTGGCTGCAGCACTGACTACTGTGTTGGAATTCCAGCATACTGCATATCTTTAAAATATTTTTAGATGCAAGTATTGTTTGTGGATTCCGATAAGGTAGACAAATCAACTAATTAGTGATGACTTAATTATCTAGTTTTCAGCTATTCTCACTGTGTTGAAGACCTTGTTTCTCCTGATGTTAGATATTGTACCTAGGCCAAAGTTTCAATATTTATTCATTTGACCTATTTATACATGCCCATAACCATCTTTTCTCCTTTCCTCTCTCACCACTTTTCATCACAGCTCACAGCTCTTCACCTAGGGCTTGCTGGTTCCTACTTTGCAGATCAGATTTTCTCATGAAATATCTTCCTTCACCACTTCTTCACATGTCACTCTACACATTCTTCAAAGTTCATCTCAAATAAAAACTTTCTATAAAGCTCTCTCAAGTTCCTTCCAAGACTGTATTTCTTCTTACTAATATGAAAAAAAGCCTTTATATCTCCTCTGGGGCACAAGCAAACTCTTCATTGAATTGCAATAGTTACATATTTCTCTCTAAAGATTGTGAGATCTTTGAAGATAGAGAACATATATCACTCACCTTTGAATTCCCCAAAAGCCTCTAGCTTAACATCTTCATACACAGAAAGTAATTGTTAAATGTAACTGAATAGTTAATTTTTCCTTTGGAAAACAAAAATTTTCAAAACATTCCCTAGGCCTTAGAGAAAATGCCCAATTACATTTTTATGGTTCTAGGGTTGTCAGTTACATTAAAAGGAGTTACAAATCTATAAGGTATAGCAACATGAAAACTTTACATGGAAAACTATAAGGTATAGTAACATGAATATTATACTATTACTCTCTGCACCCATATTTATTTATTAATGAATTCATAAAATTCAAACAAATAAAAATACTCAAAAAATAAATTTAAACAAACAAAAGTGGTACAGAGAATCCATAACCCAAAACCCTGTGCCCTAAATATACCAACCCCCAGAAATATGGGCTTCTACTAGGGCTTTCCCTGTACTGCTGATCCCTAGCCTGAAATAAATCTCTTCAATATGCAAAAAATGGGTTTAATATGAACTTTTTATTATAGACAGGCTATTCTTTCTGAAACAATTACTAACCCATCTTCTAAAAATATATGTTGTTAAATATAGTAAAATACGTACTCAGTCATGAAATATGTATACGCAATTTAAGCAATGTTCTAGGTACTGATAACATAACAGTAACAAAGAGGGGAAAAGAGGAGAAAATTTGGTAATTGCAAATCACATGCTCAAGCAAGAAAGATACAAAATAAACATAATAATCAAGTAAATTGTGTAATATGTTAAACTATGAAAGTTTCTCAGGATAAAGTAATATGACATATCTCACATCATACACAAAACCATAGACCTAAATATACAAGTTGTCCTATAGAACTATTAAAATAAAACGCAAGAGTAAATTGTTATAATCTTAAATCAGGCATCAAAATCCATGACACCAAAAGCACAATTGGTAAAAGAGAAGATAGAAAAACTGGACTTCATGAAAATTTTGAGCTTCAAATAACACCATCAAGAAAGTGAAAAGACAACCCACAGACTAAGAGAAAATATCTGCAAATATTACATTTGATAAACAACATGTATTCAGAATATGTAAAAATGTCTAATACAATAATAAATTTATAAATAACCGCATTAAAAATGGGCAAGGTATTCAAATATGTCATTCTCCAAAGCAAGTATGCAAATGAAAAGATAGCACATAAAAAAGATGTCCACTAGAATGCCTATAATCAAAAACATAGATAATAACAAGTGTTGGTGAGGAAGTGGAGAAAATAGAAACTTGCGCATTGTTGATAGGAATATAAAATTATACAGATACTTTGGAAAACAATCTTAAAATTTCTCAAAATATTGAACATAAAGTAATTATATGACCCAGCAATTCTAGTTCTTGATATATACACACAGAATTGAAAACATATATCCACACAAAAATGTGTGCAGGTATGTTAATAGCAGCATTAGTTATAATAGCCAAAATGTGAAGCCAATACAAGTGCTCATAAATTAATGAATGGATAAACAACATTTTGCTATATCTATGTAATATTATTTAGCCATAAAAGTGAATGAAGTATTGAAACATGCCACAACATGACAAATCTCAAAAACTTTATGCTGTCACAAGACCACTTGTTATACGATTCTATTTATTTAAAAAAAAACAGTCACAGAAGACCACATATTATATAATTATATTTATACAATTTGTTTAGAATAAACAAATACAAAGACCTATGAATTATTAAAGATGCAATTGAGATATCTCCTCCTCTGTGAAATCTTTCCTAACAGAAGTAAACAACCTGACAATGTCTTGTGACATCATATTGTAATTACTGACTAGAATGTAAATTGTAAAAATAAAAATTGTTTATTTTGGTCTCTGCTATATCCACAATATCTAAAATAGCGCTTGGCATGTAATCAGGGGTTCATCAAATATTTATTGCATGAATGAAGAGTAAAAGTGTTTATATCTGCTAAGAGAAAGGTCAAAATCAACAAGAATTAATAACCCTAGTACACTGTTGGTGGGAATGCAGGCTGGGGCAGCCACTGTGGAAAACAGTACGGAATTTCCTCAGAAAACTAAATATGGAACTGCATTTTGTTCCAGCAATTTCACTGCTGGGATTACATCCTAAGAACACTGAAGCACCACTTCAAAAGAACCTATGCATCCCAATGTTCATGGCAGCACAGTTTACAATAGCTAAGTGCTGGAAGCAACCTAAGTGCCCATCAGCAAATGAGTGGATCAAAAAACTATGGTACATTTACACAGTGGAATTCCAGACAGCAGAAAGAAAGAAGGAGCTCCTACCCTTTGCAACAATATGGATGGAACTGCAGAGCATTATGCTAAGTGAAATAAGCCAGACTGTGAAAGACAATAACATATGATCTCACCTATAAGTGGAACATAATCAACAAAAGAAAAACGCAAACAAAATATAACCAGAGTCACTGAAAATAAGAACAATCTAATAATAGCCAAAGGGGAGGAGACAGAGGAGAGAAGGGTTTTCAGGAACTACTATAAAGGACACATGGACAAAACCAAGGGGAAGGGTGAAAGCAAGGGAGGGAGGTGGGTTTGGAAGGGGTGGGGGAGGAGGGATGGGGAGAAAGTACAGACAACTGTCATTGAACAACAATAAAATAATTTTAAAAAATAATATGGGACTGTTAATGAACTGATAAATATAATTATAATTTTTATTTACTTTTATATGAACTATTACTGGTTTTTTATCTTTACTTTACAGATATAATTTTTTTCCTCCTAAGTTACCTATGACCAAGGGCAGTTTGGTAAATTATACCTTCATAAATAGAATTAAAGCATTTATTTTTTCCTCCCTACCTAAACCCTCCAAAATTTCAGGTACTCTTAACTAATCTATGTGTGACCAAATTTAAAAGTATTGACTCTTGAATTCATATTTCCCAATTTAAAGAGAGCTCTTACACCTAATTTGAATGTCTAACTAACAGAGGATTTGAAATATTAAAATTACTAGGATGTGAAGTAGATGAGATCTGTTGTGGAGAACTAACCCAAAATTCTGGACTAGGCCTATATAACTAGACTTTCATATTTTCATTTTAAGTTTCTTTCTATCCTGCAGAAATATATAAGAGGCCAAGCACTCATTGTAATAATCATTGTTTCCTTGACCCCTTCAATTTCTATATAAAAGGGTAACATTGAGTATCCTTTTTAAACCTACTTCACTGGTCAAACTTTGTACTCACCCAAATGCTAACCTAAAAACAAAAAGATCTTTCAAAGCAAGAGAAAAACCAGCATTTATTTGAGATCAATAAAAGTAGATATTTGAGAATTATAAATGTAGGCAGAAGGCCAAACAATGTTTAAGTTAGGAGACAAAGGCAATGAGTATTTATGAGAAGGGGGGGGTATTAAATCAATAGAAGAAAGCCATATCTATTGGTAGAGATAACAACAAAGCAATGTTGTCAGCAGTGTTGTTTTAAAATATTTTAAGTATATGTTATTGATTATGTTCTTACAGTCATCCCATTTTTTCTCCCCTTTATTCTCTTCTGCCCTGCACCCCCCTCCCACCAGCATTTCTCTACTTAGTTCATGTCCATGGGTCATACATATAAATTCTTTGGCTTCTCTATTTCCCATACTATTCTTAACCTCCCCCTGTCTATTTTATACATACCAAGTACAGTGTTTTTACTTTCCAGTCTAATAGTCATCAGCTAAGTAATAATAATAACTGCTTTCTTATTATCTTTGCAAATAATTCTTTTGCATGCCACAAAGTTGTTTAGGCCCAGCACAAAGATTATTTTCCCCTGTTTTTAACATTCCAAGTTTTGAGATATAAGACATGCAAGGCCATTCTTCTGACATGGCAGATCCGACTGGAATTTAAAGTGGCTCCATTTATATTATTGCTTACACAGCCCTACCTTCACTCCCCATCCAAAAGAAAAAAAAAGACTTGGTCCTCATGTTAAGAGGTTTTATCCCGCTCATATTTATGCCCCTAGTATTCATGGTAATATAATTCAATAAATGTTAGGTGAATGAGTAAATGATTAGGAAATAGAAAGACTAAAAATGGTTTTGACTCACTGTCTTCAAAGAACATAATATTTCTCAGATCTAGATATACAATGCATGTGCCTTGCAAATATCTTCAATAACCAGCCAGCATCTTTAAGCTTTCTAATGCCCTATGTCTGATAGAGACAGTATTGTGCATCCTGAGAAGACTGAAACATTGAGTAAAATGTCCTTTTTTTACTCTCAGACCTTACTTTCACCCACATGTAGCCATTCTCGGACATGTTTCCCTGCTTATATGTCACCCAGCATCTCAATAGACCTGAATACTGAAAATTAATTTATATTACAATACATGCTCAGATCCAATCAACCAGATAAATATTTGGGTGTTCCATATCAAGAAAAATAATAAATTCAGCCTTCTTTTTCTATTTTTCCACTATTACTTTTAAATAAGTCTGTGTTTATAGGTATTTTTGATACCTTCTGTTTACATAGATAAATTCTCTTAGTTTGATTATCTGGGAGACATTATCATTTGGGTCTTTCCAGTACCCATCACCTTTTTTTTTATTTCTATTAACAGCACTTTGGTTTCTTTTAGAGAAATCATGGTTAGTCTTAATATAGAGTTGAGGCTCATACACAATACTCCCTACTTCCTCAGGCACCAGTACAAGAGTAGAGACATAGTCCAATCCTAGCCAATGAGAATTTTTGTTCCTCTGACTGCAGTGATCAGGGATTAGTATATGATCCATCTCAGTAGCAAATCAATCTCAGGGCATTTAGTGGGTTTTTCAGGAAAGAGAAGGCCTCTTACCACTGTGGGTGCCTTTCTAAGAATTCCAAAAGGCCAAATTCATTTTGATCAAAACATAAACAGAATGGTTATTCTAAGGTTGAAAAAAATCCTCAAAGTTCAGTTCAAAGAATAATCCATCTGGAGCTCACTATCTCTCTATCACGTCTCCATGTAATCATAGTCTTCACTTAAAATATCTAATAATGCAAACCTAAAGCAGCTATTCCAGAGATATCTGGCTATGAGAAATTTCTTTGTCTTAGGATACTAACAGCTGTCTCTCTGAAGTCTTCTTACTGGCCCAAATGTAATCTCTTAGGGTTATACCCAACAAGTCCAATCAGCTTTGCGCATTTGAAAGTTCCAAAATCTTCCATCTATTATATAAATCTGCTCTGCATTGGGCTAGGCACATTTTATTTTTTAAACCATGCCTACTGTAACAGGGCTTGAGTGCTTTTCACCAGTTTCTTCAGAGCACAGTGGGCTGTTGCACAGCTTGATAGTGAGAGAGAACACCAAAAGTTACATTGAGACTGGAGTACCTGGAATGGCAGTTAAAGGGTTGTTGTGAGAAGACAATCAACCAAGATGGTGACATAGGAGGCTCCTGAGCTCCCCTCCTCTATGGACACACAAAAAGTATACCTATACTTGGATAAATTCTCTCTGAAAGAAATCTAACATAGCTGAACAACTACATATTATCAAATGAGAAAATACCCATATAAAAACAGCTTTTGCCTGAGGGCCAAGCTTCTTACTGCACACATCTAGGGACTGGCTGCAATACTTTCCAGAGTCCAGGCAAGCCAGCAAACATCTCCTCTGTACTCTCCATTCATCATGTTCCAAAAATAAAACCAAGTCGCCAGTATCTCCCTGGAAGGAATGTGTGTACTCATTTGGTATTCCCCCTATTTGTGCTGTACCCAGTTACCCCAGGCACCCAATTACCTGGCTCTGTTAACCAACAGGATTTTATTCACAAGTCCTATAGAACTATAGCAAACAAACAAACAAAAGCCAGTTTTTAATGAGCACAATAACACCCCCCATACACACTCCTAAGGCTACATACCTGGGCACATTACAGAGGTTGCAGGCAAAATCACCTATCTTCCATTTTCTCCCAAGAAGGGGGCTACATATCTCCCCAGCTGTTTCCTATAGGTTCAGCTTCTAATCATCATGCAACTAACCTCTAACTGCAATCCTCCCATTTGGAACACTTATAAGTCTTGGCACACTCTCAACTACTAGGAACCAAAAAGAACAAATAAGGCAACTTGGACAATCACACAGATCTGAGAGACCATTAAGAGCATGAGCCAGGCTGATTGATAAGGTTTAAATCCAACATGAGACCACTTTTCAAGATTGGGATAGATAGCTGTTTTATCTAATGTATAGGAATCAATATAGAGGCTCAAGATAAGTGAAGAAACAAAAGGATATGTTCCAAACAAAATAGCAAGATCAATACTCTAAAGGAGGCATTTATGAAATACATATGTCATTTACTTAATAGAGTTCAAAATGTCATAAAAAGATTCACTAGTTCATGAACAAAATGAGGATTTCAACAGAAATAGAAAATATTAAAATGTGCCAAACAGAATTCATAGAACCTAAGAATACAATAACTGAACTGAAACAGTCTATAGTTAGGTTCAACAGCAACCAAATCAATCAGAATAAAGGGTCAGTGAACTTGAAGACAGAGCAGTGGAATTCATTTAATTAAAGCAGAAACAAGGAAATAGCATAAAAAAGGAGTTATGATAGTTTAAGGGACCTATGGTCCTACATAAACAACCAATATATGCATTATAGGGTTCTCAGCGTAAGGAGAGAGAAAGAAAAAGGAAGAAAACTTCTTTAAAACAATAATAATAATGGCTTACAACTTTCTTAACTTGGGGAAAGACACAGACATCCAGATCCAAGATGCCTAATGATTCCAAATAAGATGAATTTAAAGACACATTTTATAATTAAATTGCCAAAAATTAAAGAGAAAGAGAAAGCCTTAAAATCAGCAAAAGAAAAGTGATTTCTTACTTACCAGAACACCCAAATAAGACTACATGCAAACTTTTCAGCAAAAAAATCCCAGTATTCAAACTACTGGGATCCTGTCTAGTGTGGCTCAGTGGGCTGAGCACCAGCCTGTGAACAAAAGGTTGCCAATTCAATTCCTAGTCAGGGCACATGCCTATGTGGCAGGACAGGTCCCTAGTTGGAGATGTGTGAGAGGGAACTGATCAATGTATCCCTCACACATTGATGTTATTCTTCCTTTCTTTCTCCCTTCCTCACCCTCTCTCTAAAAGTAAATAAATAAAATTTGTTTTGAAAAGTGCTGAGAAAAAAAAAAAACCTGCCAACCAAAAATACTCTACCCAGCAAAGCTGTCCTTATAATGATCTTTCTAAAGTCGTTAGATAAAAAGTCAAGGAGCTTTATTACCTCTATACCATCAGTATAAGAAATGTTAAAATGACTTATTCAGTCTTAAATGAAAAAATTCAAACTGGTAACAGGAAAACATACTAATGTATAAACCTGTGGGTAATGTAAATATAAAGTTAAATTCTGAATGCTCTAATGGTGTAATGGTGGTGGCTAAATCAATCATAACTCAAGCATAAAAGTTAAAATACAGAATTATTAAATAATAAATACAATAAGCTACAAGAGTCTACAATAATTTATCAACAAATTCACTACGTAAAAGATGTAATTGTAACATTGAAACATAAAATGGAAGGGGAATGTAAAAATGTAGGGCTTTCATACGTATTATCAGTTCTTTTCAGTTTAAGCTGTTACAAGATTTTTTATGTAAGCCATATAGTAATCACAGAGCAAAAGCCTAGGGTATATACACAGAAAATAAAGCTGATGCCAGCATTATCCCGATACCAAACTAGATAGGAAAAGAAACAGACAAATTTTCCTGATAAACATAAATGCAAAAATCCTCAAGAAAATATTAAAAACTACATTCAAGAGTTCATATAGATTAATTATATATAAAGGAACTTGTAGCATGACTAAGTAGAATTTATTCCAGGAATGCTAGAATAATTAAATATACTTGAATCAATAAATGTGATAGATATACCAACTTAAGATAGTGAAGGAGAGTTTCAGTCAAAAGGGTAGAGTTGGTAGACACTGCTTAAATTTTCCTATGACATTAAAATTACAACTAAATTATAAAAAAATCAATCTGGAAAGCCATTTGGAGACTAGAAGAACTTAAGTCCTATAACTAATGATATAAAGAAGAAGTCATGTTAAGACTGGTATGAGGGAAAGAGATGCAATACAAGCTACCCCCATCTCCACATGTGACTGATGAAAATTGAAAAAGATATTTCCTTTGAAGAGGTATCCCCTAAAAAGTGAGGAGTCCAGCCCACATCATGGTCCCCTGCCCTAAAAAGAATTCCTGGGAAGAAGAGCACACAAAATATCTGTTTGTGAATATCAGCCAGAATTTCATCCATTTGTGTGAGGTAAAAGCTGCGGGAAACCAGGCATCCTCTAAAGCATCTGTGCACAGACCCTTGATTCCAGGCACTCACCCTGGGCTCAGGTGGAGAGAAAATAGCTAAGGGGTCACCAGATACATTCATGGAGAAACAAAGTCATGCAGCTTCAATGGTGAGGGCTATAGGAATGGCCAATTTTGTCCCTGTGTTGAGCCCTCCTTTAATGGAGCCAGGAGACGGGCACCATCTTTTCTTTGCTGAGCCCTCTCCCCACACAATCACATCTGAATTTGCATTACCCTGGTGAATTCTACTCACTCGAATGTGAAAATACCCTGAGACCCCACCCCATTCAACTCATGCACCACTCAAGGTTCTTGTGGCAGCGAGCAATCAGCCTTGGCCCAAGCTGCTGTCTTTCTTAAAAAATTCTCAAGGATTTCTGGTCAAGCTCAGGCTGTTTCCAGAGATGTATGGGGAGAAACTGAGTTGTGTGGCTTCAGAGTGAAGGCTGGAGAGACAACCCACCGTTGTTCCTGTGTAAGCCTTCCTCCCACACAACAAAATCTGATTCTGTATTAGCCTGGTAAACACCACTAGCTCTACCATAAATATTTCTTGAGATCCCACCCTACCGCAAATGTCCACAGAACCCAGGCATGTGGCAATTGTCTCAATATAAACCATGGCTTTAGCTGAGTTGCCTGGGGCTAAGCACTGGTGCCAAATGTGAATATATACTAACCTGGTGAACACCACTTGCCCCACCCTGGTGACTCACTGAGATCCTGCCTCACCCAACTTATGTACCACAGAAACCTCATTAGGCTGTTGAGCTTTATTGACACCTGGAAAAACAAATGCTGATAAGTTGTGAGGTGACTTAAGCCTTTTACTGACCTGCTACAGGCCTGGAATTGGTCATGTACAACCGCAGTTCACAGCATGGGCTATGACATGTTCATCCAGGCACATCAAATGCAGCTAAAACCCTCAATCACACTGTAGCTCTTAACAAATACCCCAGCTGGTCACAGGCAGTATTTGACATTCATTGACCCTGGAGCCTTTCCCCAGAGAACCCACAACCAGCACACCCACAAGTGGCACACAAAAAAATAGTCTCACTGAGGTGAATCTGGCTTAATAAGGATAGGCTGAACATAATAGCTAATATTCTGTGGTCATGGTCAGTGCTCACAGCCAATTAGCCTGAGGGTCATTTTGACTCACTGATAATCAAGGCTCTACTACAATGGGAGAGTACACACAATACATACAAGAGACACTTCTGGAACACTTAACTCAGGTAATCAGAGAGACTGCACAACTAAGCATCACAGAACACCTACTATATATAGCCATGCTGCCAAGACTAGGAGAAGTAGCAGAATTACCAAATACATAGAAAACACAGAGAGGGAGTCAAAATGAGGAGACAAAGAAACATGTACCAAAAAAGAGAAATCTTTTGAAAATAAAACTAAATGAAATGGAAGGAATACATCTACCAGATACAAAGTTCAAAACACTGGTTATAGGAATGTTAAAAAAAAAAAACAACTTAGAGAGAAATTCAAAAAACAGATATTATACATTAAAAAAGACATAGAATCCATAAAAATGAACAAATCAGAAATGAAGAATAAAATAACTGAAATTAAAAATACACTGGAAAGAATCAACAACCGATTACATGAAGCACTGAGCTTTATTGACAGCTGGCAAAACAACCAATTACATGAGAGAATAAAATCATCAATTTGTAACACAAGGTATTATAAAATAGAAAGCAGAAAGAAAAAAGAATCAAAACAATAAAGGATAGTTTAAGAAATATTTCAAATAATCTCAAGTTCAACAACAATTTCATCATAAGAGTACAGGAATGAGAAGAGAGGGAGCAAAAAATAGAAAACCTACTTGATAATATAATAAGTAAAACATTCCTAACTTTGCAAAGGAAAAAGACACACAAGTCAAGAAAATTCAGTGTCCTAAATAAGATAAACCCAAAGAGGTGTACATGAAAACACATCATAGTTAAAATACTGGGGGTTAAAGACAAAGGAAAATCTTAAAAGCAGCAAGAGAAAGACAGTTACGTACAAGAGAGCTCCCAGAAGACTACCTCCTGATTTTTCAACAAAAAAAGTTTTAAAGCCAGAAGAGTTTGGCACAAAATATTCAAACTGAGGAAAAGTAAGGACCTACAAACAAGATAATTTTACCCAGAAAGGCTGTTATTAAAAACTGAAAAAGAGGCCCTGGCTAGGTACCTCATAAAAAATCCTCAACAAAATAGCAGTGAACCAAATTCAAAAATACATTTAAAAAATGACACACCATAATAAAGTAAGATTTTTTTCTTGCAACTCCAGATTGGTTCAATACTCACAAATCAATTAATGTATTACAGCACACAAACAAAATAAAGGATAAAAATTAAATGACTATATCAATAACTGTAAAAAACCACTTTATGAAATTTAGCATCCATTTATAATAGCAAGTTTCAGCAAATTTGGAATAGAGTTGTAACAAAGGTCATATATGACAAACCCACAGCTATTATCTCACTCAATAGTAAAAAACTAAAAATGTTTTTCTTAAGATCAGAGAAGGTTAAGTGTGCACAGTTTTACTCAACATAGTATTGCAGTCTGAGCCACAACAATGAAACAACAAAAAGAAATAAAAGGCATTCAAATAGTAAATAAAGAAGTAAAACTATCATTACTTGAAGGTGAGAACTATAAACATTCCACCAATAAAATACTAAAACCAACAAATGAATTCAGTAAAGTAGCAGGATACAAAATAAATGTGAACTTGGTTTTATTTTTATACACCAGTAATAAATTAAAGGAAAAAGGAAGTAAGAATGCAATCACATTTACAATTACATTAGAAAAATAGAATACCAAAGAATAAGTTTAACCAATGAGGTAAAAATTTTGTATAGGAAAATTATAAGACATTAAGGATAAAAATAAAAGGAAGCATATATAGTGCTAATGGATATGAAGAATTAACATAATTAAAATGTTCATATTATGCAAAACAATCTCTAGATTCAGTGGAATCACTATCAAAATATCAATCGTGTTTTCCATAAAACTAGAACTACCCAAAAATGTTTATGGAAACACAAAAGACCCAAAGAGTCACAGCAATTTTTAGAAAAAAGAACAAACATGGAGGTATCATAGTATGTGATATCAAACTATACTACAAAGCTATAGTAATCAGAACAACATGGTAATAGCATAAAAACAGACACATAGATAAATGAAATAGAATAGATAGCCCAGAGATAAACCTACACATAATATCATCAATTAATTTGTGAAAAAGAGAAATAATACATAATGAAGTAAAAAATGTCTAATTAATAAATTGTGTTGAGAAAACTGGACAGATGCCTGCAAAAAAAGAAAATTAGAGCACCTTCTTATACCATATACAAAAACAAACTTAAAATGATGCTAAGTAAAATAAGCCAGTTAGAAAAATAATACCATATGATTTCACTTATATGTGGAATCTAATGAACAAAATAGACTAACAGACAAAATTTAAAAAGACTCATAGATACATAGAACAAACTAACACCTGTCAGAAGGGAAAGGCCTGGGAGGCTGGGTGGAAAGGTGAAGGGATAAAGCAAAAAAACATCTCATAGAATAAGGTAAATACCAGAAGGAAAGGGGAATGGGGGAGGCAAGAGGGAGTTAAACGAGAGATAAATGGTTATGAAAGGAGACTTGACTTGGGCTGGTGATCACACAATACTATATACAATGATATAACATAGAACTGTACACCTGAAACCTATATCATTTTATTAACCAATGTCATCACAATAAACTGAATAAAAATAAACTAAGAAATGAACTAAAGACTTAAATATATAACCCAAAATTATAATATTCTTAGAGAAAAACATAGGCAGTGAAATCTTTGACATTGCTCTTATATTATTACTGATATGTCCCCTTGAGCAAGAAAACCAAAAGAAAAAATAAATAGAGCCACATCAAAGTAACATCTTTTTGTATGGCAAAGAAGCAATCCATAAAACAAAAAGATAACTTTTTCAATGAGAGAAGATATTTGCCAATGATGTATCCAATAAAGGGTCAACATCCAAAATGGATAAAAAAAGCATACAACAACACCAGAAAGCACTGTGGAGTGTGTGTGTGTGGGGGGGGGCAGCTGGACAGAGGAGGGAAAGGGGGAGGGTAAGTGGGACAATTGTAATAGAATAACAATAAAAAATGTTTAAATGGGCACAATATCTAAATGGACATTTTTCTACAGATAACTAATACATGTGAAAAGATGCTCTGCATCACCAATCATTAGAGAACTGCAAGTTAAAACCTCAATGAGATATCACTTTACACCTGTCAGAATGGATATCACCAATTAATCAACAAACAAAAACTGGTAAGGCTGTGGAAAAAGGGTATCCTTGTGCTCTGTTGTCAGGGTTGCAAATTGGTGCAGCCACTGTGGAAAACAATACAGAGTTTCCTCAAAGAATTAAAAATAGAACTACCTTATCATCCAGCAATTCCCCTTCTGGTATTTATCTGAAAAATCTAAAACACTAAATCAAAAAGAAAATGACTCTCATGTCATTGCAGCCGAGATATGGAAGCAACCCAATTGCCCATCAATAGACAATTGGATAAAGAAAATGTAGTATATTACACAATGGAATATTACACAGTAATAAAAAATGAAACTTCACCATTTGCAACAGCAAGGAATGGACCTGGAAAGTACTATGCTAACTGAAATAAATCAGACAGGAAAACACAAATGCCATATAATTTCACTTATATGTGTAATCTAAAAACAAAGTGAACAAAAAAATGAAATAAACTCATATATAAAGAGAACAAATTGATGGTTTCCAGATAAAAAAGGGGTAGGACACTAGATGAATAGTTGAAAGGATTAAGAAGTAAAAATTTGGGGAGAAGATGGCAGTAAGATAGGTGGAAGCAGAGTACAGGTGGAAGCAGAGTCCACTTCTCCCTGCACATGGGTGAAATGCCTAGCCAATCTTCTCAGGGACAGAGTGAACAGCCAGCAGGACCCCAGCATATATGAAGACTGGAGACCAAAAATTGTAGAGGACATAGAAAAATCAGATGGTAAGGAGAGTGCTTCAGGTCAAAAAGGTCCCTGAGTATAGTGCAGGGACCAGGGCAGCAGCAGCCCCAGGCCCATGCCTGCCGGGTCTACCACAGGGTTCTTGGGAAAAAGCCAGATCAATGGCTCCCTCCCCTGCCAAACAAGGTTTGAGCAGCACCAGGAGAGACTGACTGTGTGCACTGGCTGGGGAGAGTTGAGAGTTGGGCCTTGATGGGCCCTGATCCTGATAATCCCCAGCCTGGTTGGAGAATTGGGCTGTGTGAGAGGCCAGGCTCTGGTATGGAGTAGCAGGCTTGAGCAGGAAGAATTTTTCAAAAAGAAAAAGTGAAAAAAAGAGACGCTCAGCAGCTGTTTGGGGAATTCTCCTGCAGCAGCCAACTCAGCTTTCTCTCAACCCAGCCGAGTGGCGTTCCAGCCCAGTGCTCACACCCAAAGCCCTGGGAAGAGTGTGTAATGAAGAAGGCCCTGTGTGCATGCCCACAGCCCCTGGGATATTGCACACCAGCTGTGAGACCCACAGCTGATTGTTCCACCACACCTGCAGGCCTGGGAATGAACATGCCAGACCTGAGTGCCCCCAGGAAACAGCAGAGGAAGCACACACTATGGAACCCCTACCCTGTAGGGCCACAAAGGTGGAGATGCCCCATAGGACTCAGGGAGTCAGCAATCCCCAGAAAGACTTAACACAGTGAGGGGGAGCTGAATTAGCCTGAAGGGGTACTGAGAGTCCCTAGCATCTAGGACAGCAAAAAGCAAGAAGGGTGTATGTGAATTGCCCCTAACTGGTGTACCTCAAAGACAGTGCAACTGGTAGACTGAAGGCCTAGGCTGGGCACAGAGGACAGTGAAATGAGAAACAGGGCTGGAGGCTAGTTCAGTACCACTCAGGAGGGATAAAAGGGAAACCAATTCCCCCTTGGCCTGCTGGAGCCAGAAAGACCAGAAAAACTCTCTTGGCCAGTTTGAAGCCAGCAGGAGGCTTTTTCTAAGTACTTCTTATTCTTTTAACTCCTTCTTCTCTTTCCTTCTTACTTTTTTTTATTTCTTCTTCCTTTCTCTACTTTTTATCTCTTCTTCCTTCCTTCTTTTTTTTTTAATTCCCACAAGTGAGATAATAAAACATGGAACTGTGAAAAGACCAGAGTTGGACGCAAAGAGGGGTCACCCCAACAGCTGAGAGAATGAGACAAATCTCATTTTGCTACCCCAGAGAAATTGCAAGTTATTGTATATTTGCATTATTATTTTTCATTATTCTTACATTTTTTATTTTACTAGTATTTTGTATTTCTCTTCTTTCTGTTTAGTCTTCTTCATTTGGCTGGCTAAATTGCATTGTTTGACTGGTTTTTCTTGTTTTCTCTTTCATAGTGTATTTTTAATTTACTGTCTTTCACTTCACTTGTGTCCCATCAGCACATTACTTTAGGTCCTATACTTCCTATTTTTGTTGTCCAGATCATACAGAGTCTTTCATACAATTGTTGCTCAAGTATTATGGTAAATAACTGCTGTTCCATAAAATTGTAAATACTACACAGCATCCCTCCCAGGTCTTAGCCCAATTCACTGTTTCCTGAACATTTTTACCATTGTGGTTAACACTATTATCTCAGACACTACAACTATTTTCTATCCTTTACTCTCACTTTACCTCATAATCTGACCTCCCATAGGTCACTGCTTTCTAAATCCACCTCACAATCCTCCCCCTGCCCCACAACATGAGTCTCATCTACTTGCCACCCTTTATTAAAAGTGGCTAGTTCAGTGAAATATCCCGGGTAACACTATATATATCCAAAGTCTCTCCAATCTCTTCTTTACAAGTTGGTACTGTAAATATCATAGAATACTCTTTTGCTGTCCTAAACTATTTTGCCTTACCCCTCCAAATGATCACAAAAAAGAGTAGGTGGAAGCTATGAACACCAGGATATCTGCTAGAAGAGGAAAGCCATCAACAAAGGAACCACCAAGAGATAACAACAGAAGAAGGCAAAGGAGGGAGTGGAAGGCATGCTATCTCAACACAGGTCCTACCTGGAAATACAACTAAAGGGTGAAGAAATTACTCAGAACAATCAACTGAATAAGAGCAAGAGAGAATTCTCAAAACCTTGTACACAAGGAAGAACCAGCTTCAACACAACCTGCCAACACATGCACCACAGAATACAAGAGGTGGTGGATGCAGTGACCCTATGTTAACCAGCTGAAGAGAAGGACCCACCAAATAAAGACCCAACAACAATCAAAACCCAAAAACAAACACAAAGCCAACATAAATGAAAGGCCAAGACCAGTAAGCTCAGCAGATCAAGGAGACTGAACCACTGAATCTCACAGGTCTTCTACCATAGAAGTTCACACCATAAACCCAGGGAGTGAGAATATATTAATTTAAGAAGCAGAGGCTAACAAGAAGAGTCTCACAAACAATGGGAAGACAAAGAAACAATCCCCAAATGAAAGAAAAAAAGGAAGTCTCAGAAAGAATGCTAAATGAAACAGAGGCAACTCAACTATCAGATATTCAGTTTAAAGCAATGATTATCAGGAAGCTCAATGAGCTCATAGAGAATAACCAAAAACTACAGGGAAACTACAATGAACTCACTGCAAACTATATCAACATGAAAAAGGAAATAGAGACTATCAACAAGGGCCAAGAGGAAATGAAGAATACAATTTCTGAAGTGAAGCACACAGTAGAAGGGATCAAAAGCAGGCTTGATGAAGCAGAGGATTGGATCAGAGAGCTGGAGGACAAGGTAGAAAAAAACACCCAGAAAAAGCAAGAAAAGGAAAAGAGGCTCAGAAAGAACAAAGAGAAGTTAAGGGAAATTCAGGACATATTAATATCTGCATAATAAGGATACTAGAGGGAGAAGAAGAGTAAGGGACAAAAAACATGCTTGAAAAAGTAGTGATGGAAAACTGCCATAATTTGATGAGAGAAAAAGTCACACAAACCAAGGAAACACAGAGAAGAACCCAATCAAGAAGAACCCAAAGAAGCCCACTTCAAGACACATCATAATTAAAATGGCAAAATTCCAAGACAAATAGAGAATCTTAAAGGCAGCAAGGGAAAAACGGGAAGTAATATACACGGGAGCCCTGATAAGACTAAAAACTGACATCTCAATGGGAATGCTCAAAGCCAGAAGGGAATGGCAAGAAATATTCCAAGTAATGAGAACCAGAGTCCTACAACCAAGACTATTATATTTAGCAAAGCTCTCAAATAAATGGAAGGCCAAATAAGGAACTTCCTGGACAAAGGAAGCCTCAAAAATTTATCTCCTCCAAACCAGCTCTACAAAAGATGCTAAAGTCTTTAAGAACAAGAATAAAAATAGTGAAAAAGAGAGGAACACAGGTAAGAAAAAATGTCAATGAATAAGTACCTATCAATAATAACCTTAAACATAAATGGATTTAATATCCCAATCAAAAGACACAGAATAGCAGAATGAAAAAGAAATCATGGCCCACACATATGCTGCTTACAAGTGACCCACCTCAGAACAAAAGACCTACATGGACTGAAAGTGAAGAGCTGGAAACAAATATTGCAAGCAAATAAACAGGGGGGAAAAAAAGCTGGGTAGCAATACTCATATCAGACAAAATAGACTTCAATAAAAGAGCCTTAAAAAGAGACCCATAAGGTCACTTCATAATACTCAAAGGAAGAATCCATCAAGAAGACAGAAATATTGTGAATATATATGCACCCAACATAGCAGTACCCAAACACATAAAGAAAACCTTGGAGGACTTCAAGAAAGATATTGACAACATAATCAAAATAAGAGATTTTAACACGCCACTGTCAAAAATGGACAGAACTTCCAAACAAAATATCAACAAAGACATTGTGGCATTGAACAAAGCCCTGGAGGAAATGGACTTAACTGATATATAGAGAGCCTTCCATCCCAAAGAAGCTAAATACACATTCTTTTCAAATTCACATAGAACATTTTCAAAGATAGACCACATGATAGGACACAAAACAGGCCTCAACAAATTCAAGAAAATTGAAACTATATGAAGCATTTTCTCCCACCACAAGGGACTGAAACTAGAAATGAACCCCAAAGAAAAAATCCAAAACACTCAAAATCATGGAGATTGAATAGCATGCTATTAAACCATGAATGGGTCAAAAATGAAATTAAGGAGGAAATCAAAAAGTTCCTGGAAACAAACAAAAATGAACTCACAATAATCCAAAACTTATGGGACACAGCAAAGGCAGTCTTGAGAGGGAAGTTCATAGCAATACAGGCCTACCTAAAAAAGATAGAAACATTTCAAACAAACAACCTAACCCTATACCTACAAGAACTTGAGGAGCAACAACAAAGACATCCCAGAGCAAGTAGAAGGAAGGAAATAACCAAATGAGAGCAGAGAAAATCAAATGACATGGAGGCCAAAAGAACAATTCTAAGGATCACTGAATCCAGGAGCTGGTTCTTTGAAAAGATAAAATAAATCAACAAGCCTTTCAGCAGGCTCATCAAGAAAAAAGAAAGGACCCAAATAACCACGATCAGAAATGAAAGAGGAGAGATTACAACTGATACCACAGAAATACAAAATATTGTAAGAATTACTACAAAGAACTATATCCCAACAAATTTGAAAATCTAGGTGAAATGGACAAATTTCTAGAAAAATAATTTGCAAAACTCAATGAAGAAGAAGCAGAAAGCGTGAAGAGACCAATAACAGCTGATGAAATTGAAGTGGTAAACAAAAAGCTTCTGACACGCAAAAGCCCTAGACCAGGTGGTTTCACACAAGAATTCTACAAAGCATTTAAGAAGGGGTTACTCCCATCCTCCACAATTAATAAAAAAAAAAACTGAAGAAGATGAAAGATTCCCAAACCCATTTTATGAAGCCAGCATCATCCTAATCCCAAAATCAGATAAAGACATAATAAGGAAAGAAAACTTCAGGTCAATCTCACTGATGAACATAGATGCTAAAATCCTCAACAAAATGGTGGCAAACCACATCCAGCAATATGTTAAAAACATAATACTCCATAATCAAGTGGGATACATCCCAGGGATGCAAGGATGATGCAATATTCACAAATCAATAAACATAATACACCACATAAAAAAGTGAAACACAAAAATCACCTGAACATATCAGTAGATGTGGAAAAAGCATTTGATAAGGTACAACACCCATTTATGATAGAAACACTCAGCAAACTGGGAATGGATGGAGCATTCCTCAACATAATAAAGGCCATATATGGGAGACCTACAGCCAGCATCATACTCAATGGGCAAAAACTAGAATCTTTTCCACTACGATCAGGAACAAGACAAGATTGTCCACTTTCACCACTTCTATTCAATATAGTACTGGAAGTTTTAGCCACACTGGTCAGAAAAGAAAAAGAAATAAAAGGCATCCAAATCGGAAAGGAGGAAACAAAACCAATACTGTTTGCAGATGGCATGATAGTGTACATAAAAAAAATCCTATAGACTCTACCCCAAAACTGCTTGACCTAATAAATGAATTTGGCAAAACAGTGGAATACAAAGTCAATATCCAGAATTGAAAGGCATTTCTGTACACCACCAATGAAATAGCAGAAGCAGAAATCAAGAAAAAAAAATCCCACTTGATACAGCAAAAAGAAAAATAAAGTAGCTAGGAATAAACCTAAGCTAGGAAGTAAAAGACCTGTACGCAGAAAACTAAGAAAGAAATTGAGGAAGACACAAACAAATGGAAGCATGTACCATGCTCATGGATTGGAAGAATTAACATAATCAAAATGTCTGTTCTACCAATTCAATGCAACCACTATGAAAGTACTAATGACACATTTCACAAATATAGAACACACATTTCAAAAATTTATATGGAATCATAAATGACCCTTAATAGTTGCAACAATTTTGAGAAAGAAGAACAAAGTAGGAGAGATCACCATACCTGATATCCAAGTGTATTACAAGGTCACTGTAATCAAAACAGACTGGTACTGGCATAAAAACAGACACATAGACCAACGGAACAGAACAGAGAGCCCAGAAATAAACCCAAGTCTCTACAGTCAATTAATATTTGACGAAGGGGGCAGGAACATAAAATGGAGTAAAAATAGCCTCTTCAACAAATGGTGCTGGGAGAACTGGACAGCTACATGCAAAAAAAATGAAACTCAATCACCAACTTACAGCACGCACAAAAATAAATTCAAAGTGCATAAAAGACTTAAATATAAATATCGACACCGTAAAAGTCCTAGGAGAAAACATCAGTAGGCAAATCTCAGACTTTCCATGCAGCAACATCTTCATTGATGTGTCCCCTAAAGCAAGGGGCATAAAGGAAAGAATAAACAAATAGGACCTCATCAAATTAAAAAGCTTCTGCATGGCTAAAGAAAACAGCATTAAAACAAAAAGAGAACCAACTATATGGGAAAACATATTTTCCAATGATACTTTGGACAAGTGGTTGATATCCAAAATATATAAAGAACACACACGACTCCACTTCAGGAAGACAAAAAAAAAAAAAATGAAAATGGGCAAAAGACTTGAACAGACACTTCTCCAAGGAGGACATATGAAGGGCCCAGAGACATATGAAAAGATGTTCAACAACACTAGCCATCAGAAAGATGCAAACTAAAACCAAAATGAGATACCACCTCACACCAGTCAGAATGGTCATCATAAGCAAGGCAACAAACAACAAGTGTTGGAGAGGTTGTGGAGAAAAGGGAATCCTAGTGTACTGTTCATGGGAGTGCAGTCTGGTGGAGTCACTGTGGAAAACAGTGTGGAATTTCCTCAGAAAACTAAAAATGGATATGCCTTTTGACTCAGCAGTTACACTGCTGGCATTATACCCTATGAGCCCCAAAACACCAATCCAAAAGAGCCTATGCATCCCAATGTTCATAGCAGCACAGTTTACAATAGCCAAGTGCTGGAAGCAATCTAAGTGCCCATCAGCAAATGAGTGGATCAAGTAACTATAGCACATTTACACAATGGAATTCTATGCAGTAGAGAGAAAGAAGGAGCTTATACCCTTGCAACACCATGGATCAAACTGGAGAGCATTATGCTAACTGAAATAAGCCAGGCAGTGAAAGACAAATACTGTATGATCTCACCTTTAACTGGCACATAATCAATAATAGGAAAAAGCAATCAAAATATTACCAGAGGCACTGAAATTAAGAACAATCTGATAGCCAAAGGGGCGGGGGGTAGGAGCTTGTGGGGAGAAGGATTTCAGAAACTACTATAAAGGACACATAGACAAAACCCAGGGGGTGGATGGAAGCAAGAGAGGGAGGTGGGTTTGGATGGGGTGGGGAGCAGTAGTGGGTAGAAAATGCAGACAACTGTAATTGAACAACAATAAGTTAATGTATGAAACAAAAAATTAAATTAAATTTAAATTTAAAAAGAAGTAAAAATTTGTCATTACAAAACACTCACATGATGTAAACTGCAGCATGTGAAATGTAGTCAATGATATTGTGTTGAGGGCCACCCTGCCTGGTCTCAGGAAGCTGTGACCCCCTGTGACTTAGGCTGAGTGAGAGACCTCTGGATCAGGAGCCACTAAGGAGACAAAACTTATTCCCCTGGCATGAACGCTACCCATTCTGTACCTGGCCTTTAAATGCTTGATCAGTAACCAATGATGGGTAACAATTCTCTAGGATAGAGAATAGACCTAAGACAGGTGCTGACCAAGTAAAGGCCTCTGGAATGAGACTCAGAAGACTGTGGAAATAAATGAAGGGGCTGTGGAAAGGAAGGGGTGATCA